>CAMGYJ010000006.1:2776537-2811537 GCA_946122785.1 Linum tenue | reverse complement strand
CCACGGATGATAATTCCATCAAGCACGGATTTGGACCTATTTATTTTCAGATGACATTTTCGTAATTTTATGGCGTCGAAAGACCATTTTCATAAGATTTTGAAGGCTAAGATCACGGATTCGGCCTGAGGATATTCTTCAACGATGATTAGGTACATTAATCATCGATTTGGGCGTATTTATTCCGGGTCAATTTTTGGCAGATTACAAAGGGGTACTATCACAGATTTTGGTTGATTTTTTCGAAATGCCATTTGCTTTTGATTCTAGAGGCTACAGATCACGGAATTAGGCCGAAGCTATTATCCACCGATAATGAAGTATATTGATCATATTCTCCATTGATGAGAAGTCCATTAAGCACCGATTTAGGCCAATTTATTTTCGGATGGCATTTTCGTAATTTTGGGGGGGGGGGGGGGTCGACAGGCCATTTTCTTTGGATTTTGAAAGCTACAGATCACGAATTTGGGCTGAGGCTATTCTTAACCGATGATTAAGTCAATTAAGTACCGATTGGGCGGATTTATTCCGGGTCAATTTTTGGCAGATTGCAAAGGGGTACCATCACAGATTTTGGGCGATTTTTCCTAAATGCCATTTTCTTTCAATTTTGGAGGCTACAGATCACGGAATTAGGCCGAGGCTATTCTCCACCGATAATGAAGTCTATTGATCCTGGTATCCACGGATGATAAGTCTATTAAGCACCGATTTGGGCCAATTTATTTTCGAATGGCATTTGTTAATTTTTTGGGCGTCGAAAGGCCATTTTTTCTTTGCATTTTGAAGGCTACAGATCACGGATTCGGCCTGAGTCTATTCTTAACCGATGATTAAGTCCATTAAGCACCGATTTGGGTGGATTTATTCCGGGTCAATTTTTGGCAGACAGCAAAGGGGTACCATCACAAATTTTGGGCGACTTTTCCGAAATGTCATTTTCTTTCGATTCTGGAGGCTATTGTCCCCGGATAATGAATTCTATTTATCAAATTCTCCACGAATGATAAGTCCATTAAGCAACGATTTGGGCCAATTTATTTTCGGTTGACATTTTCAAAATTTTGGGGTCGTCGAAAACCCATTTTTTTAGATTTTGAAGGCTACGGATCACGGATTCGCCCTGAGGCTATTCTTCAAGGATGATTAAGTCCATTAAGAATCGATTCGGGAGGATTTATTCCGGGTCAATTTTTGGAAGATTGCAAAGGTGTACCATCATAGATTTTGGGCGATTTTTCCGAAATGCCATTTTCCATCGATTCTGGAGGCCACAAATCACGGAATCAGGCCGAGGCTTTTCTCCACCGATAATGAAGTCTATTGATGCTATTCTCCATTGATGATAAGTCTATTAAGCACCGATTTAGTCCAATTTATTATCGGATGGCATTTTCGTAATTTTGGGGGCGTCGAAAGGCCATTTTCTTTGGATTTTGCCGGCTACAGATCACGTATTCGGCCTGAGGCTATTCTTCAACGATGATTCAGTTCATTAAGCACCGATTTTGGCGTATTTATTCCTGGTCAATTTTTGGAAGATTGGAAAGGTGTACTATCACAGATTTTGGGAGATTTTTCCGTAATGTCATTTTCTTTTGATTCTGGAGGCTATAGATCACGGAATCAGGAAGAGGCTATTCTACACGATAATGAAGGCTATTGATCCTATTCTCCACGGATGATAATTCCATCAAGCACAGATTTGGACCTATTTATTTTCAGATGACATTTTCGTAATTTTATGGCGTCGAAAGACCATTTTCATAAGATTTTGAAGGCTAAGATCACGGATTCGGCCTGAGGATATTCTTCAACGATGATTAGGTACATTAATCATCGATTTGGTCGTATTTATTCCGGGTCAATTTTTGGCAGATTACAAAGGGGTACTATCACAGATTTTGGTTGATTTTTTCGAAATGCCATTTGCTTTTGATTCTAGAGGCTACAGATCACGGAATTAGGCCGAAGCTATTATCCACCGATAATGAAGTATATTGATCATATTCTCCATTGATGAGAAGTCCATTAAGCACCGATTTAGGCCAATTTATTTTCGGATGGCATTTTCGTAATTTTGGGGGGGGGTCGACAGGCCATTTTCTTTGGATTTTGAAAGCTACAGATCACGAATTTGGGCTGAGGCTATTCTTAACCGATGATTAAGTCCATTAAGTTCCGATTGGGCGGATTTATTCCGGGTCAATTTTTGGCAGATTGCAAAGGGGTACCATCACAGATTTTGGGCGATTTTTCCTAAATGCCATTTTCTTTCAATTTTGGAGGCTACAGATCACGGAATTAGGCCGAGGCTATTCTCAACCGATAATGAAGTCTATTGATCCTGGTATCCACGGATGATAAGTCTATTAAGCACCGATTTGGGCCAATTTATTTTCGAATGGCATTTGTTAATTTTTTGGGCGTCGAAAGGCCATTTTTTCTTTGCATTTTGAAGGCTACAGATCACGGATTCGGCCTGAGTCTATTCTTAACCGATGATTAAGTCCATTAAGCACCGATTTGGGTGGATTTATTCCGGGTCAATTTTTGGCAGACAGCAAAGGGGTACCATCACAAATTTTGGGCGACTTTTCCGAAATGTCATTTTCTTTCGATTCTGGAGGCTATTGTCCCCGGATAATGAATTCTATTTATCAAATTCTCCACGAATGATAAGTCCATTAAGCAACGATTTGGGCCAATTTATTTTCGGTTGACATTTTCATAATTTTGGGGTCGTCGAAAACCCATTTTTTTAGATTTTGAAGGCTACGGATCACGGATTCGCCCTGAGGCTATTCTTCAAGGATGATTAAGTCCATTAAGAATCGATTCGGGAGGATTTATTCCGGGTCAATTTTTGGAAGATTGCAAAGGTGTACCATCATAGATTTTGGGCGATTTTTCCGAAATGCCATTTTCCATCGATTCTGGAGGCCACAAATCACGGAATCAGGCCGAGGCTTTTCTCCACCGATAATGAAGTCTATTGATGCTATTCTCCATTGATGATAAGTCTATTAAGCACCGATTTAGTCCAATTTATTATCGGATGGCATTTTCGTAATTTTGGGGGCGTCGAAAGGCCATTTTCTTTGGATTTTGCCGGCTACAGATCACGTATTCGGCCTGAGGCTATTCTTCAACGATGATTCAGTTCATTAAGCACCGATTTTGGCGTATTTATTCCTGGTCAATTTTTGGAAGATTGGAAAGGTGTACTATCACAGATTTTGGGAGATTTTTCCGTAATGTCATTTTCTTTTGATTCTGGAGGCTATAGATCACGGAATCAGGAAGAGGCTATTCTACACGATAATGAAGGCTATTGATCCTATTCTCCACGGATGATAATTCCATCAAGCACAGATTTGGACCTATTTATTTTCAGATGACATTTTCGTAATTTTATGGCGTCGAAAGACCATTTTCATAAGATTTTGAAGGCTAAGATCACGGATTCGGCCTGAGGATATTCTTCAACGATGATTAGGTACATTAATCATCGATTTGGGCGTATTTATTCCGGGTCAATTTTTGGCAGATTACAAAGGGGTACTATCACAGATTTTGGTTGATTTTTTCGAAATGCCATTTGCTTTTGATTCTAGAGGCTACAGATCACGGAATTAGGCCGAAGCTATTATCCACCGATAATGAAGTATATTGATCATATTCTCCATTGATGAGAAGTCCATTAAGCACCGATTTAGGCCAATTTATTTTCGGATGGCATTTTCGTAATTTTGGGGGGGGGGGGTCGACAGGCCATTTTCTTTGGATTTTGAAAGCTACAGATCACGAATTTGGGCTGAGGCTATTCTTAACCGATGATTAAGTCCATTAAGTTCCGATTGGGCGGATTTATTCCGGGTCAATTTTTGGCAGATTGCAAAGGGGTACCATCACAGATTTTGGGCGATTTTTCCTAAATGCCATTTTCTTTCAATTTTGGAGGCTACAGATCACGGAATTAGGCCGAGGCTATTCTCCACCGATAATGAAGTCTATTGATCCTGGTATCCACGGATGATAAGTCTATTAAGCACCGATTTGGGCCAATTTATTTTCGAATGGCATTTGTTAATTTTTTGGGCGTCGAAAGGCCATTTTTTCTTTGCATTTTGAAGGCTACAGATCACGGATTCGGCCTGAGTCTATTCTTAACCGATGATTAAGTCCATTAAGCACCGATTTGGGTGGATTTATTCCGGGTCAATTTTTGGCAGACTGCATTGGGGTTTCATCACAGATTTTGGGCGACTTTTCCGAATGTCATTTTCTTTCGATTCTGGAGGCGACAGATCACGGAATCAGGCCGAGGCTATTATCCTCAGATAATGAAGTCTATTGATCCTATTCTCCACGAATGATAAGTCCATTAAGCCCCGATTTGGGCGAATTTATTCTCGGATGGCATTTTCGTAATTTTGTGAGAGTCAACACGGCATTTTCATTGGATTTTGAAGGCTACATATCACGGATTCGGCCTGAAACTATTCTTCAATGATGATTAAGTCCATTAAGAACAGATTTGGGCAGATTTATTCCGGGTCAACTTTTTGCAGATTGCAAAGGGGTACCATCACAGATTTTTGGCGATTTTTCCGAAATGTCATTTACTTTCGATTCTGGAGGCTACAGATCACGGAATCAGGGCGAGGCTGTTCTCCACGGATAATGAAGTCTATTGATCCTATTCTACACGAATGATAAGTCCATTAAGCACCGATTTGGGCCAATTTATTCTCGGATGGCATTTTCGTAATTTTGTGGGAGTCGACACGGCATTTTCTTTGGATTTTGAAGGCTACAGATCACGGATTCGGCCCGAGACTATTCTTCAACGATGATTAAGTCCATTAAGCACCGATTTGGGCGGATTTATTCCGGGTCAATTTTTGGCAGATTGCAAAGGGGTACCATCACAGATTTTGGGCGATTTTTCCTAAATGCCATTTTCTTTCAATTTTGGAGGCTACAGATCACGGAATTAGGCCGAGGCTATTCTCCACCGATAATGAAGTCTATTGATCCTGGTATCCACGGATGATAAGTCTATTAAGCACCGATTTGGGCCAATTTATTTTCGAATGGCATTTGTTAATTTTTTGGGCGTCGAAAGGCCATTTTTTCTTTGCATTTTGAAGGCTACAGATCACGGATTCGGCCTGAGTCTATTCTTAACCGATGATTAAGTCCATTAAGCACCGATTTGGGTGGATTTATTCCGGGTCAATTTTTGGCAGACTGCAAAGGGGTACCATCACAAATTTTGGGCGACTTTTCCGAAATGTCATTTTCTTTCGATTCTGGAGGCTATTGTCCCCGGATAATGAATTCTATTTATCAAATTCTCCACGTATGATAAGTCCATTAAGCACCGATTTGGGCCAATTTAATCTAGGATGGCATTTTCGTAATTTTGTGGGAGTCGACAGGGCATTTTCTTTGGATTTTGAAGGCTACAGATCACGGATTCGGCCCGAGACTATTCTTCAACGATGATTAAGTCCATTAAGCACCGTTTTGGGCGGATTTATTCCGGGTCAATTTTTGGCAGATTGCAAAGGGGTTTCATCACAGATTTTGGGCGACTTTTCCGAATGTCATTTTCTTTCGATTCTGGAGGCGACAGATCACGGAATCAGGCCGAGGCTATTATCCTCAGATAATGAAGTCTATTGATCCTATTCTCCACGAATGATAAGTCCATTAAGCCCCGATTTGGGCGAATTTATTCTCGGATGGCATTTTCGTAATTTTGTGAGAGTCAACACAGCATTTTCATTGGATTTTGAAGGCTACATATCACGGATTCGGCCTGAAACTATTCTTCAATGATGATTAAGTCCATTAAGAACAGATTTGGGCAGATTTATTCCGGGTCAACTTTTTGCAGATTGCAAAGGGGTACCATCACAGATTTTTGGCGATTTTTCCGAAATGTCATTTTCTTTCGATTCTGGAGGCTACAGATCACGGAATCAGGGCGAGGCTGTTCTCCACGGATAATGAAGTCTATTGATCCGATTCTCCACGAATGATAAGTCCATTAAGCACCGATTTGGGCCAATTTATTCTCGGATGGCATTTTCGTAATTTTGTGGGAGTCGACACGGCATTTTCTTTGGATTTTGAAGGCTACAGATCACGGATTCGGCCCGAGACTATTCTTCAACGATGATTAAGTCCATTAAGCACCGATTTGGGCGGATTTATTCCGGGTCAATTTTTGGCAGATTGCAAAGGGGTACCATCACAGATTTTGGGCGATTTTTCCTAAATGCCATTTTCTTTCAATTTTGGAGGCTACAGATCACGGAATTAGGCCGAGGCTATTCTCCACCGATAATGAAGTCTATTGATCCTGGTATCCACGGATGATAAGTCTATTAAGCACCGATTTGGGCCAATTTATTTTCGAATGGCATTTGTTAATTTTTTGGGCGTCGAAAGGCCATTTTTTCTTTGCATTTTGAAGGCTACAGATCACGGATTCGGCCTGAGTCTATTCTTAACCGATGATTAAGTCCATTAAGCACCGATTTGGGTGGATTTATTCCGGGTCAATTTTTGGCAGACTGCAAAGGGGTACCATCACAAATTTTGGGCGACTTTTCCGAAATGTCATTTTCTTTCGATTCTGGAGGCTATTGTCCCGGGGATAATGAATTCTATTTATCAAATTCTCCACGAATGATAAGTCCATTAAGCACCGATTTGGGCCAATTTAATCTAGGATGGCATTTTCGTAATTTTGTGGGAGTCGACAGGGCATTTTCTTTGGATTTTGAAGGCTACAGATCACGGATTCGGCCCGAGACTATTCTTCAACGATGATTAAGTCCATTAAGCACCGTTTTGGGCGGATTTATTCCGGGTCAATTTTTGGCAGATTGCAAAGGGGTTTCATCACATATTTTGGGCGACTTTTCCGAATGTCATTTTCTTTTGATTCTGGAGGCGACAGATCACGGAATCAGGCCGAGGCTATTATCCTCGGATAATGAAGTCTATTGATCCTATTCTCCACGAATGATAAGTCCATTAAGCCCCGATTTGGGCGAATTTATTCTCGGATGGCATTTTCGTAATTTTGTGAGAGTCAACACGGCATTTTCATTGGATTTTGAAGGCTACATATCACGGATTCGGCCTGAAACTATTCTTCAATGATGATTAAGTCCATTAAGAACAGATTTGGGCAGATTTATTCCGGGTCAACTTTTTGCAGATTGCAAAGGGGTACCATCACAGATTTTTGGCGATTTTTCCGAAATGTCATTTTCTTTCGATTCTGGAGGCTACAGATCACGGAATCAGGGCGAGGCTGTTCTCCACGGATAATGAAGTCTATTGATCCTATTCTCCACGAATGATAAGTCCATTAAGCACCGATTTGGGCCAATTTATTCTCGGATGGCATTTTCGTAATTTTGTGGGAGTCGACACGGCATATTCTTTGGATTTTGAAGGCTACAGATCACGGATTCGGCCCGAGACTATTCTTCAACGATGATTAAGTCCATTAAGCACCGATTTGGGCGGATTTATTCCGGGTCAATTTTTGGCAGATTGCAAAGGGGTACCATCACAGATTTTGGGCGATTTTTCCGAAATGTCTTTTTCTTTCGATTCTGAAGGCTACAGATCACGGAATCAGGCCGAGGCTATTCTCCACGGATATTGAAGTCTATTGATCCTATTCTCCACGAATGATAAGTCCATTAAGCACCGATTTGGGCCAATTTATTCTGGAATGGCATTTTCGTAATTTTGTGGGAGTCGACACGGCATTTTCTTTGGATTTTGAAGGCTACAGATCACGGATTCGGCCTGAGACTATTCTTCAACGATGATTAAGTCCATTAAGCACCGATTTGGGAGGATTTATTCCGGGTCAATTTTTGGCAGATTGCAAAGGTGTACCATCACAGATATTGGGCGATTTTTCAGAAATGTCATTTTCTTTCGATTTTGGAGGCTACAGATCACGAAATCAAGGCGAGGCTATTCTCCACGGATAATGAATTCTATTGATCCTATTCTCCACGAATGATAAGTCAATTAAGCACCGATTTGGCCCAATTTATTCTCGGATGGCATTTTCGTAATTTTGTGGAAGTCGACAGAGCATTTCTTTGGATTTTGAAGGCTTCATATCACGGATTCGGCCTGAGACTATTCTTCAACGATGATTAAGTCCATTAAGCACCGATTTGGGCGGATTTATTCCGGGTCAATTTTTGGCAGATTATTGCAAAGGGGTACCATCACAGATTTTGGGCGATTTTTCCGAAATGTCTTTTTCTTTCGATTCTTGAGGCTACATATCACGGAATCAGTCCGAGGCTATTCTCCACGGATAATGAAGTCTATTGATCCTATTCTCCACGAATGATAAGTCCATTAAGCACCGATTTGGGCCAATTTATTCTCGAATGGCATTTTCGTAATTTTGTGGGAGTTGACAGGTCATTTTCTTTGGATTATGAAGGCTACAGATCACGGATTCGGCCTGAGACTATTCTTCAACGATGATTAAGTCCATTAAGCACCAATTTGGGAGGATTTATTCCGGGTCAATTTTTGGCAGATTGCAAAGAGGTACCATCACAGATATTAGGCAATTTTTCCGAAATGTCATTTTCTTTCGATTCTGGAGGCTATAGATCACGGAATCAGGGCGAGGCTATTCTCCACGGATAATGAATTCTATTGATCCTATTCTCCACGAATGATAAGTCAATTAAGCACCGATTTGGCCCAATTTATTCTCGGATGGCATTTTCGTAATTTTGTGGAAGTCGACAGAGCATTTTCTTTGGATTTTGAAGGCTACAGATCACGGATTCAGCCTGAGACTATTCTTCAACGATGATTAAGTCCATTAAGCACCGTTTTGGGCGGATTTATTCCGGGTCAATTTTTGGCAGATTGCAAAGGGGTTTCATCACAGATTTTGGGCGACTTTTCCGAATGTCATTTTCTTTCGATTCTGGAGGCGACAGATCACGGAATCAGGCCGAGGCTATTATCCTCGGATAATGAAGTCTATTGATCCTATTCTCCACGAATGATAAGTCCATTAAGCACCGATTTGGGCGAATTTATTCTCGGATGGCATTTTCGTAATTTTGTGAGAGTCGACACGGCATTTTCATTGGATTTTGAAGGCTACATATCACGGATTCGGCCTGAAACTATTCTTCAACGATGATTAAGTCCATTAAGCACCGATTTGGGCAGATTTATTCCGGGTCAATTTTTGGCAGACTGCAAAGGGGTACCATCACAAATTTTGGGCGACTTTTCCGAAATGTCATTTTCTTTCGATTCTGGAGGCTATTGTCCCCGGATAATGAATTCTATTTATCAAATTCTCCACGAATGATAAGTCCATTAAGCAACGATTTGGGCCAATTTATTTTCGGTTGACATTTTCATAATTTTGGGGTCGTCGAAAACCCATTTTTTTAGATTTTGAAGGCTACGGATCACGGATTCGCCCTGAGGCTATTCTTCAAGGATGATTAAGTCCATTAAGAATCGATTCGGGAGGATTTATTCCGGGTCAATTTTTGGAAGATTGCAAAGGTGTACCATCATAGATTTTGGGCGATTTTTCCGAAATGCCATTTTCCATCGATTCTGGAGGCTACAAATCACGGAATCAGGCCGAGGCTTTTCTCCACCGATAATGAAGTCTATTGATGCTATTCTCCATTGATGATAAGTCTATTAAGCACCGATTTAGTCCAGTTTATTATCGGATGGCATTTTCGTAATTTTGGGGGCGTCGAAAGGCCATTTTCTTTGGATTTTGCCGGCTACAGATCACGTATTCGGCCTGAGGCTATTCTTCAACGATGATTCAGTTCATTAAGCACCGATTTTGGCGTATTTATTCCTGGTCAATTTTTGGAAGATTGGAAAGGTGTACTATCACAGATTTTGGGAGATTTTTCCGTAATGTCATTTTCTTTTGATTCTGGAGGCTATAGATCACGGAATCAGGAAGAGGCTATTCTACACGATAATGAAGGCTATTGATCCTATTCTCCACGGATGATAATTCCATCAAGCACAGATTTGGACCTATTTATTTTCAGATGACATTTTCGTAATTTTATGGCGTCGAAAGACCATTTTCATAAGATTTTGAAGGCTAAGATCACGGATTCGGCCTGAGGATATTCTTCAACGATGATTAGGGACATTAATCATCGATTTGGGCGTATTTATTCCGGGTCAATTTTTGGCAGATTACAAAGGGGTACTATCACAGATTTTGGTTGATTTTTTCGAAATGCCATTTGCTTTTGATTCTAGAGGCTACAGATCACGGAATTAGGCCGAAGCTATTATCCACCGATAGTGAAGTATATTGATCATATTCTCCATTGATGAGAAGTCCATTAAGCACCGATTTAGGCCAATTTATTTTCGGATGGCATTTTCGTAATTTTTGGGGGGGGGGGGGGGGTCGACAGGCCATTTTCTTTGGATTTTGAAAGCTACAGATCACGAATTTGGGCTGTGGCTATTCTTAACCGATGATTAAGTCCATTAAGTACCGATTGGGCGGATTTATTCCGGGTCAATTTTTGGCAGATTGCAAAGGGGTACCATCACAGATTTTGGGCGATTTTTCCTAAATGCCATTTTCTTTCATTTTTGGAGGCTACAGATCACGGAATTAGGCCGAGGCTATTCTCCACCGATAATGAAGTCTATTGATCCTGGTATCCACGGATGATAAGTCTATTAAGCACCGATTTGGGCCAATTTATTTTCGAATGGCATTTGTTAATTTTTTGGGCGTCGAAAGGCCATTTTTTCTTTGCATTTTGAAGGCTACAGATCACGGATTCGGCCTGAGTCTATTCTTAACCGATGATTAAGTCCATTAAGCACCGATTTGGGTGGATTTATTCCGGGTCAATTTTTGGCAGACTGCAAAGGGGTACCATCACAAATTTTGGGCGACTTTTCCGAAATGTCATTTTCTTTCGATTCTGGAGGCTATTGTCCCCGGATAATGAATTCTATTTATCAAATTCTCCACGAATGATAAGTCCATTAAGCACCGATTTGGGCCAATTTAATCTAGGATGGCATTTTCGTAATTTTGTGGGAGTCGACAGGGCATTTTCTTTGGATTTTGAAGGCTACAGATCACGGATTCGGCCCGAGACTATTCTTCAACGATGATTAAGTCCATTAAGCACCGTTTTGGGCGGATTTATTCCGGGTCAATTTTTGGCAGATTGCCAAGGGGTTTCATCACAGATTTTGGGCGACTTTTCCGAATGTCATTTTCTTTCGATTCTGGAGGCGACAGATCACGGAATCAGGCCGAGGCTATTATCCTCGGATAATGAAGTCTATTGATCCTATTCTCCACGAATGATAAGTCCATTAAGCACCGATTTGGGCGAATTTATTCTCGGATGGCATTTTCGTAATTTTGTGAGAGTCGACACGGCATTTTCATTGGATTTTGAAGGCTACATATCACGGATTCGGCCTGAAACTATTCTTCAATGATGATTAAGTCCATTAAGAACAGATTTGGGCAGATTTATTCCTGGTCAATTTTTGGCAGATTGCAAAGGGGGATTTTGGGCGATTTTTCCGAATGTCATTTTCTTTCGATTCTGGAGGCGACAGATCATGGAATCAGGGCGAGGCTATTCTCCACGGATCATGAAGTCTATTGATCCTATTCTCCACGAATGATAAGTCCATTAAGCACCGATTTGGGCCAATTTATTCTCGGATGGCATTTCGTAATTTTGTGGGAGTCGACAGGGCATTTTCTTTGTATTTTGAAGGCTACATATCACGGATTCGGCCTGAAACTATTCTTCAACGATGATTAAGTCCATTAAGCACAGATTTGGCCAGATTTATTCCGGGTCAATTTTTGGCATATTGCAAAGGGGTACCATCACAGATTTTGGGCGATTTTTCCGAAATGTCATTTTCTTTCGATTCTGGAGGCTACAGATCACGGAATCAGGGCGAGGCTGTTCTCCACGGATAATGAAGTCTATTGATCCTATTCTCCACGAATGATAAGTCCATTAAGCACCGATTTGGGCCAATTTATTCTCGGATGCCATTTCGTAATTTTGTGGGAGTCGACAGGGCATTTTCTTTGTATTTTGAAGGCTACAGATCACGGATTCGGCCTGAGATTATTCTTCAACGACGATTAAGTCCATTTAGCACCGATTTGGGCGGAATTATTCCGGGTCAATTTTTGGCAGATTGCAAAGGGGTACCATCATAGATTTTGAGCGATTTTTCCGAAATGTCATTTTCTTTCGATTCTGGAGGCTATAGATCATGAAATCAGGGCGAGGCTGTTCTCCACGGATAATGAAGTCTATTGATCCTATTCTCCACGAATGATAAGTCCATTAAGCACCGATTTGGGCCAATTTATTCTCGGATGGCATTTCGTAATTTTGTGGGAGTCGACAGGGCATTTTCTTTGTATTCTGAAGGCTACATATCACGGATTCGGCCAGAAACTATTCTTCAACGATGATTAAGTCCATTAAGCACAGATTTGCACAGATTTATTCCGGGTCAATTTTTGGCAGATTGCAAAGGGGTGTACCATCACAGATTTTGGGCGATTTTTCCGAAATGTCATTTTCTTTCGATTCTGGAGGCTACAGATCACAGAATCAGGGCGAGGCTGTTCTCCACGGATAATGAAGTCTATTGATCCTATTCTCCACGAATGATAAGTCCATTAAGCACCGATTTGGGCCAATTTATTCTCGGATGGCATATCGTAATTTTGTGGGAGTCGACAGGGCATTTTCTTTGTATTCTGAAGGCTACATATCACGGATTCGGCCTGAAACTATTCTTCAACGATGATTAAGTCCATTAAGCACAGATTTGCACAGATTTATTCCGGGTCAATTTTTGGCAGATTGCAAAGGGGTGTACCATCACAGATTTTGGGCGATTTTTCCGAAATGTCATTTTCTTTCGATTCTGGAGGCTACAGATCACAGAATCAGGGCGAGGCTGTTCTCCACGGATAATGAAGTCTATCGATCCTATTCTCCACGAATGATAAGTCCATTAAGCACCGATTTGGGCCAATTTATTCTCGGATGGCATTTCGTAATTTTGTGGGAGTCGACAGGGCATTTTCTTTGTATTCTGAAGGCTACATATCACGGATTCGGCCTGAAACTATTCTTCAACGATGATTAAGTCCATTAAGCACAGATTTGCACAGATTTATTTCGGGTCAATTTTTGGCAGATTGCAAAGGGGTACCATCACAGATTTTGGGCGATTTTTCCGAAATGTCATTTTCTTTCGATTCTGGAGGCTACAGATCACGGAATCAGGGCGAGGCTGTTCTCCACGGATAATGAAGTCTATTGATCCTATTCTCCACGAATGATAAGTCCATTAAGCACCGATTTGGGCCAATTTATTCTCGGATGGCATTTCGTAATTTTGTGGGAGTCGACAGGGCATTTTCTTTGTATTTTGAAGGCTACATATCACGGATTCGGCCTGAAACTATTCTTCAACGATGATTAAGTCCATTAAGCACAGATTTGGGCAGATTTATTCCGGGTCAATTTTTGGCAGATTGCAAAGGGGTACCATCACAGATTTTGGGCGATTTTTCCGAAATGTCATTTTCTTTCGATTCTGGAGGCTACAGATCACGGAATCAGGGCGAGGCTGTTCTCCACGGATAATGAAGTCTATTGATCCTATTCTCCACGAATGATAAGTCCATTAAGCACCGATTTGGGCCAATTTATTCTCGGATGCCATTTCGTAATTTTGTGGGAGTCGACAGGGCATTTTCTTTGTATTTTGAAGGCTACAGATCACGGATTCGGCCTGAGATTATTCTTCAACGACGATTAAGTCCATTTAGCACCGATTTGGGCGGAATTATTCCGGGTCAATTTTTGGCAGATTGCAAAGGGGTACCATCATAGATTTTGAGCGATTTTTCCGAAATGTCATTTTCTTTCGATTCTGGAGGCTATAGATCATGAAATCAGGGCGAGGCTGTTCTCCACGGATAATGAAGTCTATTGATCCTATTCTCCACGAATGATAAGTCCATTAAGCACCGATTTGGGCCAATTTATTCTCGGATGGCATTTCGTAATTTTGTGGGAGTCGACAGGGCATTTTCTTTGTATTCTGAAGGCTACATATCACGGATTCGGCCAGAAACTATTCTTCAACGATGATTAAGTCCATTAAGCACAGATTTGCACAGATTTATTCCGGGTCAATTTTTGGCAGATTGCAAAGGGGTGTACCATCACAGATTTTGGGCGATTTTTCCGAAATGTCATTTTCTTTCGATTCTGGAGGCTACAGATCACAGAATCAGGGCGAGGCTGTTCTCCACGGATAATGAAGTCTATTGATCCTATTCTCCACGAATGATAAGTCCATTAAGCACCGATTTGGGCCAATTTATTCTCGGATGGCATATCGTAATTTTGTGGGAGTCGACAGGGCATTTTCTTTGTATTCTGAAGGCTACATATCACGGATTCGGCCTGAAACTATTCTTCAACGATGATTAAGTCCATTAAGCACAGATTTGCACAGATTTATTCCGGGTCAATTTTTGGCAGATTGCAAAGGGGTGTACCATCACAGATTTTGGGCGATTTTTCCGAAATGTCATTTTCTTTCGATTCTGGAGGCTACAGATCACAGAATCAGGGCGAGGCTGTTCTCCACGGATAATGAAGTCTATCGATCCTATTCTCCACGAATGATAAGTCCATTAAGCACCGATTTGGGCCAATTTATTCTCGGATGGCATTTCGTAATTTTGTGGGAGTCGACAGGGCATTTTCTTTGTATTCTGAAGGCTACATATCACGGATTCGGCCTGAAACTATTCTTCAACGATGATTAAGTCCATTAAGCACAGATTTGCACAGATTTATTTCGGGTCAATTTTTGGCAGATTGCAAAGGGGTACCATCACAGATTTTGGGCGATTTTTCCGAAATGTCATTTTCTTTCGATTCTGGAGGCTACAAATCACGGAATCAGGGCGAGGCTGTTCTCCACGGATAATGAAGTCTATTGATCCTATTCTCCACGAATGATAAGTCCATTAAGCACCGATTTGGGCCAATTTATTCTCGGATGGCATTTCGTAATTTTGTGGGAGTCGACAGGGCATTTTCTTTGTATTTTGAAGGCTACATATCACGGATTCGGCCTGAAACTATTCTTCAACGATGATTAAGTCCATTAAGCACAGATTTGGGCAGATTTATTCCGGGTCAATTTTTGGCAGATTGCAAAGGGGTACCATCACAGATTTTGGGCGATTTTTCCGAAATGTCATTTTCTTTCGATTCTAAAGGCGACAGATCACAGAATCAGGCCGAGGCTATTCTCCACGGATAATGAAGTCTATTGATCATATTCTCCACGAATGATAAGTCCATTAAGCTCCGATTTCGGATAATTTATTCTCGGATGGCATTTTCGTAATTTTGTGGGATTCGACAGGGCATTTTCTTTGGATTTTGAAGGCTACAGATCACGGATTCGGCCTGAGACTATTCTTCAATGATGATTAAGTCCATTAAGCACAGATTTGGGCAGATTTATTCCGGGTCAATTTTTGGCAGATTGCAAAGGGGTACCATCACAGATTTTGGGCGATTTTTCCGAAATGTCATTTTCTTTCGATTCTGGAGGCTACAGATCACGGAATCAGGGCGAGGCTGTTCTCCACGGATAATGAAGTCTATTGATCCTATTCTCCACGAAAGATAAGTCCATTAAGCACCGATTTGGGCCACTTTATTCTCGGATGCCATTTCGTAATTTTGTGGGAGTCGACAGGGCATTTTCTTTGTATTTTGAAGGCTACAGATCACGGATTCGGCCTGAGATTATTCTTCAACGATGATTAAGTCCATTTAGCACCGATTTGGGCGGAATTATTCCGGGTCAATTTTTGGCAGATTGCAAAGGGGTACCATCATAGATTTCGAGCGATTTTTCCGAAATGTCATTTTCTTTCGATTCTGGAGGCTATAGATCATGGAATCAGGGCGAGGCTGTTCTCCACGGATAATGAAGTCTATTGATCCTATTCTCCACGAATGATAAGTCCATTAAGCACCGATTTGGGCCAATTTATTCTCGGATGGCATTTCGTAATTTTGTGGGAGTCGACAGGGCATTTTCTTTGTATTTTGAAGGCTACATATCACGGATTCGGCCTGAAACTATTCTTCAACGATAATTAAGTCCATTAAGCACAGATTTGGCCAGATTTATTCCGGGTCAATTTTTGGCAGATTGCAAAGGGGTACCATCACAGATTTTGGGCGATTTTTCCGAAATGTCATTTTCTTTCGATTCTGGAGGCTACAGATCACGGAATCCGGGCGAGGCTGTTCTCCACGGATAATGAAGTCTATTGATCCTATTCTCCACGAATGATAAGTCCATTAAGCACCGATTTGGGCCAATTTATTCTCGGATGCCATTTCGTAATTTTGTGGGAGTCGACAGGGCATTTTCTTTGTATTTTGAAGGCTACAGATCACGGATTCGGCCTGAAACTATTCTTCAACGATGATTAAGTCAATTAAGCACAGATTTGCACAGATTTATTCCGGGTCAATTTTTGGCAGATTGCAAAGGGGTACCATCACAGATTTTGGGCGATTTTTCCGAAATGTCATTTTCTTTCGATTCTGGAGGCTACAAATCACGGAATCAGGGCGAGGCTGTTCTCCACGGATAATGAAGTCTATTGATCCTATTCTCCACGAATGATAAGTCCATTAAGCACCGATTTGGGCCAATTTATTCTCGGATGGCATTTCGTAATTTTGTGGGAGTCGACAGGGCATTTTCTTTGTATTTTGAAGGCTACATATCACGGATTCGGCCTGAAACTATTCTTCAACGATGATTAAGTCCATTAAGCACATATTTGGCCAGATTTATTCCGGGTCAATTTTTGGCAGATTGCAAAGGGGTACCATCACAGATTTTGGGCGATTTTTCCGAAATGTCATTTTCTTTCGATTCTGGAGGCTACAAATCACGGAATCAGGGCGAGGCTGTTCTCCACGGATAATGAAGTCTATTGATCCTATTCTCCACGAATGATAAGTCCATTAAGCACCGATTTGGGCCAATTTATTCTCGGATGGCATTTCGTAATTTTGTGGGAGACGACAGGGCATTTTCTTTGTATTTTGAAGGCTACATATCACGGATTCGGCCTGAAACTATTCTTCAACGATGATTAAGTCCATTAAGCACAGATTTGCACAGATTTATTCCGGGTCAATTTTTGGCAGATTGCAAAGGGGTACCATCACAGATTTTGGGCGATTTTTCCGAAATGTCATTTTCTTTCGATTCTAGAGGCTACAGATCACGGAATCAGGGCGAGGCTGTTCTCCACGGATAATGAAGTCTATTGATCCTATTCTCCACGAATGATAACTCCATTAAGCACCGATTTGGGCCAATTTATTCTCGGATAGCATTTCGTAATTTTGTGGGAGTCGACAGGGCATTTTCTTTGTATTTTGAAGGCTACATATCACGGATTCGGCCTGAAACTATTCTTCAACGATGATTAAGTCCATTAAGCACATATTTGGCCAGATTTATTCCGGGTCAATTTTTGGCAGATTGCAAAGGGGTACCATCACAGATTTTGGGTGATTTTTCCGAAATGTCATTTTCTTTCGATTCTGGAGGCTACAGATCACGGAATCAGGGCGAGGCTGTTCTCCACGGATAATGAAGTCTATTGATCCTATTCTCCACGAATGATAAGTCCATTAAGCACCGATTTGGGCCAATTTATTCTCGGATGCCATTTCGTAATTTTGTGGGAGTCGACAGGGCATTTTCTTTGTATTTTGAAGGCTACAGATCACGGATTCGGCCTGAGATTATTCTTCAACGATGATTAAGTCCATTTAGCACCGATTTGGGCGGAATTATTCCGGGTCAATTTTTGGCAGATTGCAAAGGGGTACCATCATAGATTTTGAGCGATTTTTCCGAAATGTCATTTTCTTTCGATTCTGGAGGCTATAGATCATGAAATCAGGGCGAGGCTGTTCTCCACGGATAATGAAGTCTATTGATCCTATTCTCCACGAATGATAACTCCATTAAGCACCGATTTGGGCCAATTTATTCTCGGATGGCATTTCGTAATTTTGTGGGAGTCGACAGGGCATTTTCTTTGTATTTTGAAGGCTACATATCACGGATTCGGCCTGAAACTATTCTTCAACGATGATTAAGTCCATTAAGCACATATTTGGCCAGATTTATTCCGGGTCAATTTTTGGCAGATTGCAAAGGGGTACCATCACAGATTTTGGGCGATTTTTCCGAAATGTCATTTTCTTTCGATTCTGGAGGCTACAAATCACGGAATCAGGGCGAGGCTGTTCTCCACGGATAATGAAGTCTATTGATCCTATTCTCCACGAATGATAAGTCCATTAAGCACCGATTTGGGCCAATTTATTCTCGGATGGCATTTCGTAATTTTGTGGGAGTTGACAGGGCATTTTCTTTGTATTTTGAAGGCTACATATCACGGATTCGGCCTGAAACTATTCTTCAACGATGATTAAGTCCATTAAGCGCAGATTTGCACAGATTTATTCCGGGTCAATTTTTGGCAGATTGCAAAGGGGTACCATCACAGATTTTGGGCGATTTTTCCGAAATGTCATTTTCTTTCGATTCTGGAGGCTACAGATCACGGAATCAGGGCGAGGCTGTTCTCCACGGATAATGAAGTCTATTGATCCTATTCTCCACGAATGATAACTCCATTAAGCACCGATTTGGGCCAATTTATTCTCGGATGGCATTTCGTAATTTTGTGGGAGTCGACAGGGCATTTTCTTTGTATTTTGAAGGCTACATATCACGGATTCGGCCTGAAACTATTCTTCAACGATGATTAAGTCCATTAAGCACATATTTGGCCAGATTTATTCCGGGTCAATTTTTGGCAGATTGCAAAGGGGTACCATCACAGATTTTGGGCGATTTTTCCGAAATGTCATTTTCTTTCGATTCTGGAGGCTACAGATCACGGAATCAGGGCGAGGCTGTTCTCCACGGATAATGAAGTCTATTGATCCTATTCTCCACGAATGATAATTCCATTAAGCACCGATTTGGGCCAATTTATTCTCGGATGCCATTTCGTAATTTTGTGGGAGTCGACAGGGCATTTTCTTTGTATTTTGAAGGCTACAGATCACGGATTCGGCCTGAGATTATTCTTCAACGATGATTAAGTCCATTTGGCACCGATTTGGGCGGAATTATTCCGGGTCAATTTTTGGCAGATTGCAAAGGGGTACCATCATAGATTTTGAGCGATTTTTCCGAAATGTCATTTTCTTTCGATTCTGGAGGCTATAGATCATGAAATCAGGGCGAGGCTGTTCTCCACGGATAATGAAGTCTATTGATCCTATTCTCCACGAATGATAAGTCCATTAAGCACCGATTTGGGCCAATTTATTCTCGGATGGCATTTCGTAATTTTGTGGGAGTCGATAGGGCATTTTCTTTGTATTTTGAAGGCTACATATCACGGATTCGGCCTGAAACTATTCTTCAACGATGATTAAGTCCATTAAGCACATATTTGGCCAGATTTATTCCGGGTCAATTTTTGGCAGATTGCAAAGGGGTACCATCACAGATTTTGGGCGATTTTTCCGAAATGTCATTTTCTTTCGATTCTGGAGGCTACAAATCACGGAATCAGGGCGAGGCTGTTCTCCACGGATAATGAAGTCTATTGATCCTATTCTCCACGAATGATAAGTCCATTAAGCACCGATTTGGGCCAATTTATTCTCGGATGGCATTTCGTAATTTTGTGGGAGTCGAAAGGGCATTTTCTTTGTATTTTGAAGGCTACATATCACGGATTCGGCCTGAAACTATTCTTCAACGATGATTAAGTCCATTAAGCACATATTTGGCCAGATTTATTCCGGGTCAATTTTTGGCAGATTGCAAAGGGGTACCATCACAGATTTTGGGCGATTTTTCCGAAATGTCATTTTCTTTCGATTCTGGAGGCTACAAATCACGGAATCAGGGCGAGGCTGTTCTCCACGGATAATGAAGTCTATTGATCCTATTCTCCACGAATGATAAGTCCATTAAGCACCGATTTGGGCCAATTTATTCTCGGATGGCATTTCGTAATTTTGTGGGAGTCGACAGTGCATTTTCTTTGTATTCTGAAGGCTACATATCACGGATTCGGCCTGAAACTATTCTTCAATGATGATTAAGTCCATTAAGCACAGATTTGCACAGATTTATTCCGGGTCAATTTTTGGCAGATTGCAAAGGGGTACCATCACAGATTTTGGGCGATTTTTTCGAAATGTCATTTTCTTTCGATTCTGGAGGCTACAGATCACGGAATCAGGGCGAGGCTGTTCTCCACGGGTAATGAAGTCTATTGATCCTATTCTCCACGAATGATAACTCCATTAAGCACCGATTTGGGCCAATTTATTCTCGGATGGCATTTCGTAATTTTGTGGGAGTCGACAGGGCATTTTCTTTGTATTTTGAAGGCTACATATCACGGATTCGGCCTGAAACTATTCTTCAACGATGATTAAGTCCATTAAGCACATATTTGGCCAGATTTATTCCGGGTCAATTTTTGGCAGATTGCAAAGGGGTACCATCACAGATTTTGGGCGATTTTTCCGAAATGTCATTTTCTTTCGATTCTGGAGGCTACAAATCACGGAATCAGGGCGAGGCTGTTCTCCACGGATAATGAAGTCTATTGATCCTATTCTCCACGAATGATAAGTCAATTAAGCACCGATTTGGGCCAATTTATTCTCGGATGCCATTTCGTAATTTTGTGGGAGTCGACAGGGCATTTTCTTTGTATTTTGAAGGCTACAGATCACGGATTCGGCCTGAGATTATTCTTCAACGATGATTAAGTCCATTTAGCACCGATTTGGGCGGAATTATTCCGGGTCAATTTTTGGCAGATTGCAAAGGGGTACCATCATAGTTTTTGAGCGATTTTTCCGAAATGTCATTTTCTTTCGATTCTGGAGGCTATAGATCATGAAATCAGGGCGAGGCTGTTCTCCACGGATAATGAAGTCTATTGATCCTATTCTCCACGAATGATAAGTCCATTAAGCACCGATTTGGGCCAATTTATTCTCGGATGGCATTTCGTAATTTTGTGGGAGTCGACAGGGCATTTTCTTTGTATTCTGAAGGCTACATATCACGGATTCGGCCTGAAACTATTCTTCAACGATGATTAAGTCCATTAAGCACAGATTTGCACAGATTTATTCCGGGTCAATTTTTGGCAGATTGCAAAGGGGTACCATCACAGATTTTGGGCGATTTTTCCGAAATGTCATTTTCTTTCGATTCTGGAGGCTACAGATCACGGAATCAGGGCGAGGCTGTTCTCCACGGATAATGAAGTCTATTGATCCTATTCTCCACGAATGATAAGTCCATTAAGCACCGATTTGGGCCAATTTATTCTCGGATGGCATTTCGTAATTTTGTGGGAGTCGACAGGGCATTTTCTTTGTATTTTGAAGGCTACATATCACGGATTCGGCCTGAAACTATTCTTCAACGATGATTAAGTCCATTAAGCACATATTTGGCCAGATTTATTCCGGGTCAATTTTTGGCAGATTGCAAAGGGGTACCTTCACAGATTTTGGGCGATTTTTCCGAAATGTCATTTTCTTTCGATTCTGGAGGCTACAAATCACGGAATCAGGGCGAGGCTGTTCTCCACGGATAATGAAGTCTATTGATCCTATTCTCCACGAATGATAAGTCCATTAAGCACCGATTTGGGCCAATTTATTCTCGGATGGCATTTCGTAATTTTGTGGGAGTCGACAGGGCATTTTCTTTGTATTCTGAAGGCTACATATCACGGATTCGGCCTGAAACTATTCTTCAACGATGATTAAGTCCATTAAGCACAGATTTGGCCAGATTTATTCCGGGTAAATTTTTGGTAGATTGCAAAGGGGTACCATCACAGATTTTGGGCGATTTTTCCGAAATGTCATTTTCTTTCGATTCTGGAGGCTACAGATCACGGAATCAGGGCGAGGCTGTTCTCCACGGATAATGAAGTCTATTGATCCTATTCTCCACGAATGATAAGTCCATTAAGCACCGATTTGGGCCAATTTATTCTCGGATGCCATTTCGTAATTTTGTGGGAGTCGACAGGGCATTTTCTTTGTATTTTGAAGGCTACAGATCACGGATTCGGCCTGAGATTATTCTTCAACGATGATTAAGTCCATTTAGCACCGATTTGGGCGGAATTATTCCGGGTCAATTTTTGGCAGATTGCAAAGGGGTACCATCATAGATTTTGAGCGATTTTTCCGAAATGTCATTTTCTTTCGATTCTGGAGGCTATAGATCATGAATCAGGGCGAGGCTGTTCTCCATGGATAATGAAGTCTATTGATCCTATTCTCCACGAATGATAAGTCCATTAAGCACCGATTTGGGCCAATTTATTCTCGGATGGCATTTCGTAATTTTGTGGGAGTCGACAAGGGCATTTTCTTTGTATTCTGAAGGCTACATATCACGGATTCGGCCTGAAACTATTCTTCAACGATGATTAAGTCCATTAAGCACAGATTTGCACAGATTTATTCCGGGTCAATTTTTGGCAGATTGCAAAGGGGTACCATCACAGATTTTGGGCGATTTTTCCGAAATGTCATTTTCTTTCGATCTGGAGGCTACAGATCACGGAATCAGGGCGAGGCTGTTCTCCACGGATAATGAAGTCTATTGATCCTATTCTCCACGAATGATAAGTCCATTAAGCACCGATTTGGGCCAATTTATTCTCGGATGGCATTTCGTAATTTTGTGGGAGTCGACAGGGCATTTTCTTTGTATTCTGAAGGCTACATATCACGGATTCGGCCTGAAACTATTCTTCAACGATGATTAAGTCCATTAAGCACATATTTGGCCAGATTTATTCCGGGTCAATTTTTGGCAGATTGCAAAGGGGTACCATCACAGATTTTGGGCGATTTTTCCGAAATGTCATTTTCTTTCGATTCTGGAGGCTACAAATCACGGAATCAGGGCGAGGCTGTTCTCCACGGATAATGAAGTCTATTGATCCTATTCTCCACGAATGATAAGTCCATTAAGCACCGATTTGGGCCAATTTATTCTCGGATGGCATTTCGTAATTTTGTGGGAGTCGACAGGGCATTTTCTTTGTATTCTGAAGGCTACATATCACGGATTCGGCCTGAAAACTATTCTTCAACGATGATTAAGTCCATTAAGCACAGATTTGCACAGATTTATTCCGGGTCAATTTTTGGCAGATTGCAAAGGGGTACCATCACAGATTTTGGGCGATTTTTCCGAAATGTCATTTTCTTTCTATTCTGGAGGCTACAGATCACGGAATCAGGGCGAGGCTGTTCTCCACGGATAATGAAGTCTATTGATCCTATTCTCCACGAATGATAACTCCATTAAGCACCGATTTGGGCCAATTTATTCTCGGATGCATTTCGTAATTTTGTGGGAGTCGACAGGGCATTTTCTTTGTATTTTGAAGGCTACAGATCACGGATTCGGCCTGAGATTATTCTTCAACGATGATTAAGTCCATTTAGCACCGATTTGGGCGGAATTATTCTGGGTCAATTTTTGGCAGATTGCAAAGGGGTACCATCATAGATTTTGAGCGATTTTTCCGAAATGTCATTTTCTTTCGATTCTGGAGGCTATAGATCATGAAATCAGGGCGAGGCTGTTCTCCACGGATAATGAAGTCTATTGATCCTATTCTCCACGAATGATAAGTCCATTAAGCACCGATTTGGGCCAATTTATTCTCGGATGGCATTTCGTAATTTTGTGGGAGTCGACAGGGCATTTTCTTTGTATTCTGAAGGCTACATATCACGGATTCGGCCTGAAACTATTCTTCAACGATGATTAAGTCCATTAAGCACAGATTTGCCAGATTTATTCCGGGTCAATTTTTGGCAGATTGCAAAGGGTACCATCACAGATTTTGGGCGATTTTTCCGAAAGGTCATTTTCTTCGATTCTGGAGGCTACAGATCACGGAATCAGGGCGAGGCTGTTCTCCACGGATAATGAAGTCTATTGATCCTATTCTCCACGAATGATTAGTTCATTAAGCACCGATTTGGGCCAATTTATTCTCGGATGGCATTTCGTAATTTTGTGGGAGTCGACAGGGCATTTTCTTTGTATTTTGAAGGCTACATATCATGGATTCGGCCTGAAACTATTCTTCAACGATGATTAAGTCCATTAAGCACAGATTTGGCCAGATTTATTCCGGGTCAATTTTTGGCAGATTGCAAAGGGGTATCCATCACAGATTTTGGGGCGATTTTTCCGAAATGTCATTTTCTTTCGATTCTGGAGGCTACAAATCACGGAATCAGGGCGAGGCTGTTCTCCACGGATAATGAAGTCTATTGATCCTATTCTCCACGAATGATAAGTCCATTAAGCACCGATTTGGGCCAATTTATTCTCGGATGGCATTTCGTAATTTTGTGGGAGTCGACAGGGCATTTTCTTTGTATTCTGAAGGCTACATATCACGGATTCGGCCTGAAACTATTCTTCAACGATGATTAAGTCCATTAAGCACAGATTTGGCCAGATTTATTCCGGGTAAATTTTTGGAGATTGCAAAGGGGTACCATCACAGATTTTGGGCGATTTTCCGAAATGTCATTTTCTTTCGATTCTGGAGGCTACAGATCACGGAATCAGGGCGAGGCTGTTCTCCACGGATAATGAAGTCTATTGATCCTATTCTCCACGAATGATAAGTCCATTAAGCACCGATTTGGGCCAATTTATTCTCGGATGCCATTTCGTAATTTTGTGGGAGTCGACAGGGCATTTTCTTTGTATTTTGAAGGCTACAGATCACGGATTCGGCCTGAGATTATTCTTCAACGATGATTAAGTCCATTTAGCACCGATTTGGGCGGAATTATTCCGGGTCAATTTTTGGCAGATTGCAAAGGGGTACCATCATAGATTTGAGCGATTTTTCCGAAATGTCATTTTCTTTCGATTCTGGAGGCTATAGATCATGAAATCAGGGCGAGGCTGTTCTCCACGGATAATGAAGTCTATTGATCCTATTCTCCACGAATGATAAGTCCATTAAGCACCGATTTGGGCCAATTTATTCTCGGATGGCATTTCGTAATTTTGTGGAGTCGACAGGGCATTTTCTTTGTATTCTGAAGGCTACATATCACGGGATTCGGCCTGAAACTATTCTTCAACGATGATTAAGTCCATTAAGCACAGATTGGCACAGATTTATTCCGGGTCAATTTTTGGCAGATTGCAAAGGGGTACCATCACAGATTTTGGGCGATTTTTCCGAAATGTTCATTTTCTTTCGATTCTGGAGGCTACAAGATCACGGAATCAGGGCGAGGCTGTTCTCCACGGATAATGAAGTCTATTGATCCTATTCTCCACGAATGATAAGTCCATTAAGCACCGATTTGGGCCAATTTATTCTCGGATGGCATTTCGTAATTTTGTGGGAGTCGACAGGGCATTTTCTTTGTATTTGAAGGCTACATATCACGGATTCGGCCTGAAACTATTCTTCAACGATGATTAAGTCCATTAAGCACATATTTGGCCAGATTTATTCCGGGTCAATTTTTGGCAGATTGCAAAGGGGTACCATCACAGATTTTGGGCGATTTTTCCGAAATGTCATTTTCTTTCGATTCTGGAGGCTACAAATCACGGAATCAGGGCGAGGCTGTTCTCCACGGATAATGAAGTCTATTGATCCTATTCTCCACGAATGATAAGTCCATTAAGCACCGATTTGGGCCAATTTATTCTCGGATGGCATTTCGTAATTTTGTGGGAGTCGACAGGGCATTTTCTTTGTATTCTGAAGGCTACATATCACGGATTCGGCCGTGAAACTATTCTTCAACGATGATTAAGTCCATTAGCACAGATTTGCACAGATTTATTCCGGGTCAATTTTTGGCAGATTGCAAAGGGGTACCATCACAGATTTTGGGCGATTTTTCCGAAATGTCATTTTCTTTCTATTCTGGAGGCTACAGATCACGGAATCAGGGCGAGGCTGTTCTCCACGGATAATGAAGTCTATTGATCCTATTCTCCACGAATGATAACTCCATTAAGCACCGATTTGGGGCCAATTTATCTCGGATGGCATTTCGTAATTTTGTGGGAGTCGACAGGGCATTTTCTTTGTATTTTGGAAGGCTACATATCACGGATTCGGCCTGAGAATATTCTTCAACGATGATTAAGTCCATTAAGCACATATTTGGCCAGATTTATTCCGGGTCAATTTTTGGCAGATTGCAAAGGGGTACCATCAAGATTTTGAGCGATTTTTCCGAAATGTCATTTTCTTTCGATTCTGGAGGCTATAGATCACTGAATCAGGGCGAGGCTGTTCTCCACGGATAATGAAGTCTATTGATCCTATTCTCCACGAATGATAAGTCCATTAAGCACCGATTTGGGCCAATTTATTCTCGGATGGCATTTCGTAATTTTGTGGGAGTCGACAGGGCATTTTTCTTTGTATTTCTGAAGGCTACATATCACGGATTCGGCCTGAACTATTCTTCAACGATGATTAAGTCCATTAGCACAGATTTGGACAGATTTATTCCGGGTCAATTTTTGGCAGATTGCAAAGGGGTACCATCATAGATTTTGGAGCGATTTTTCCGAAATGTCATTTTCTTTCGATTCTGGAGGCTACAGATCACTGAATCAGGCGAGGCTGTTCTCCACGGATAATGAAGTCTATTGATCCTATTCTCCACGAATGATTAAGTCATTAAGCACCGATTTGGGCCAATTTATTCTCGGATGGCATTTCGTAATTTTTGTGGGAGTCGACAGGGCATTTTCTTTGTATTTTGAAGGCTACATATCACGGATTCGGCCTGAAACTATTCTTCAACGATGATTAAGTCCATTAAGCACAGATTTGGCCAGATTTATTCCGGGTCAATTTTTGGCAGATTGCAAAGGGGTATCATCACAGATTTTGGGCGATTTTTCCGAAATGTCATTTCTTTCGATTCTTGGAGGCTACAGATCACGGAATCAGGGCGAGGCTGTTCTCCACGGATAATGAAGTCTATGACTATTCTCCACGAATGATAAGTCCATTAAGCACCGATTTGGGCCAATTATTCTCGGATGCCATTTCGTAATTTTGTGGGAGTCGACAGGGCTTTTTTTGTATTTTGAAGGCTACAGATCACGGATTCGGCCTGAGACTATTCTTCAACGATGATTAAGTCCATTAGCACCGATTTGGGGAATTTATTCCGGGTCAATTTTTGGCAGATTGCAAAGGGGTACCATCACAGATTTTGGCGATTTTTCCGAAATGTCATTTTCTTTCGATTCTGGAGGAAGATCATGAATCAGGCGAGGCTGTTCTCCACGGATAATGAAGTCTATTGATCCTATTCTCCACGAATGATAAGTCCAATTAAGCACCGATTGGGCCAATTTATTCTCGGATGGCATTTCGTAATTTTGTGGGAGTCGACAGGGCATTTTCTTTGTATTTTGAAGGCTACATATCACGATTCGGCCTGAAACTATTCTTCAACGATGATTAAGTCCATTAAGCACAGATTTGGCGGATATTCCGGGTCAATTTTTGGCAGATTGCAAAGGGGTACATCACAGATTTGGGCGATTTTTCCGAAATGTCATTTTCTTTCGATTCTGGAGGCTACAGATCAGGAATCAGGGCGAGGCTGTTCTCCAGGATAATGAAGTCTATTGATCCTATTCTCCACGAATGATAAGTCCATTAAGCACCGATTTGGGCCAATTTATTCTCGGATGGCATTCGTAATTTTGTGGAGTCGAAGGGCATTTTCTTTGTATTTTGAAGGCTACATATCACGGATTCGGCCTGAAACTATTCTTCAACGATGATTAAGTCCATTAAGCACAGATTTGGCACAGATTTATTCGGGTCAATTTTTGGCAGATTGCAAAGGGGTACATCACAGATTTGGGCGATTTTTCCGAAATGTCATTTCTTTCGATTCTGGAGGCTACAGATCACGGAATCAGGGCGAGGCTGTTCTCCACGGATATGAAGTCTATTGATCCTATTCTCCACGAATGATAAGTCCATTAAGCACCGATTTGGGCCAATTTATTCTCGGATGGCATTTCGTAATTTTGTGGGAGTCGACAGGGCATTTTCTTTGTATTTGAAGGCTACATATCACGGATTCGGCTGAAACTATTCTTCAACGATGATTAAGTCCATTAAGCACAGATTTGCACAGATATTCCGGGTCAATTTTTGGCAGATTGCAAAGGGGTACCATCACAGATTTTGGGCGTTTTTCCGAAATGTCATTTTCTTTCGATTCTGGAGGCTATAGATCATGAATCAGGCGAGGCTGTTCTCCACGGATAATGAAGTCTATTGATCCTATTCCCACGAATGATAAGTCCATTAAGCACCGATTTGGGCCAATTTATTCTCGGATGGCATTTCGTAATTTGTGGGAGTCGACAGGGCATTTTCTTTGTATTTTGAAGGCTACATATCACGGATTCGGCCTGAAACTATTCTTCAACGATGATTAAGTCCATTAAGCACAGATTTGGGCAGATTTATTCCGGTCAATTTTTGGCAGATTGCAAGGGGGTACCATCACAGATTTTGGGCGATTTTTCCGAATGTCATTTTCTTTCGATTCTGAGGCTACAGATCACAGAATCAGGCGAGGCTGTTCTCCACGGATAATGAAGTCTATGATCCTATTCTCCACGAATGATAAGTCCATTAAGCACCGATTTGGGCCAATTATTCTCGGATGGCATTTTCGAATTTGTGGGAGTCGACAGGGCATTTTCTTTGTATTTGAAGCTACATATCACGGATTCGGCCTGAAACTATTCTTCAACGATGATTAAGTCCATTAAGCACAGATTTGGCAGATTTATTCCGGGTCAATTTTGGCAGATTGCAAAGGGTACCATCACAGATTTTGGGCGATTTTTCCGAAATGTCATTTTCTTTCGATTCTGGAGGCTACAGATCACGGAATCAGGGCGAGGCTGTTCTCCACGGATAATGAAGTCTATTGATCCTATTCTCCACGAATGATAAGTCCATTAAGCACCGATTTGGGCCAATTTATTCTCGGATGCATTTCGTAATTTTGTGGGAGTCGACAGGGCATTCTTTGTATTTGAAGGCTACATATCACGGATTCGGCCTGAAACTATTCTTCAACGATGATTAAGTCCATTAAGCACGATTTGGGAGATTATTCCGGGTCAATTTTTGGCAGATTGCAAAGGGTACCATCACAGATTTTGGGCGATTTTTCCGAAATGTCATTTTTCTTTCGATTCTGGAGGACAATCACGGAATCAGGGCGAGGCTGTTCTCCACGGATAATGAAGTCTATTGATCCTATTCTCCACGAATGATAAGTCCATTAAGCACCGATTTGGGCCAATTTATTCTCGGATGCATTCGTAATTTTGTGGGAGTCGACAGGGCATTTTCTTTGTATTTTGAAGGCTACATATCACGGATTCGGCCTGAGACTATTCTTCAACGATGATTAAGTCCATTAAGCACGATTTGGCGGAGATTTATTCCGGGTCAATTTTTGGCAGATTGCAAAGGGGTACCATCACAGATTTTGGGCGATTTTTCCGAATGTCATTTTCTTCGATTCTGGAGGCTACAGATCAGAATCAGGGCGAGGCTGTTCTCCACGGATAATTAAGTCTATTGATCCTATTCTCCACGAATGATAAGTCCATTAAGCACGATTTGGGCCAATTTATTCTCGGATGGCATTTCGTAATTTTGTGGGAGTCGACAGGCATTTTCTTTGTATTTTGAAGGCTACAGATCACGGATTCGGCCTGAGACTATTCTTCAACGATGATTAAGTCCATTAAGCACAGATTTGGGAGATTTATTCCGGGTCAATTTTTGGCAGATTGCAAAGGGTACCATCACAGATTTGGGCGATTTTTCCGAAATGTCATTTTCTTTCGATTCTGGAGGCTACAGATCACGGAATCAGGGCGAGGTGTTCTCCACGGATAATGAAGTCTATTGATCCTATTCTCCACGAATGATAAGTCCATTAAGCACCGATTTGGCCAATTTATTCTCGGATGGCATTTCGTAATTTTGTGGGAGTCGACAGGGCATTTTCTTTGTATTTTGAAGGCTACAGATCACGGATTCGGCCTGAGACTATTCTTCAACGATGATTAAGTCCATTAAGCACGATTTGGCGGAATTATTCCGGGTCAATTTTTGGCAGATTGCAAAGGGGTACCATCACAGATTTTGGCGTTTTCCGAAATGTCATTTTCTTTCGATTCTGGAGGCTACAGATCACGAATCAGGGCGAGGCTGTTCTCCACGGATAATGAAGTCTATTGATCCTATTCTCCACGAATGATAAGTCCATTAAGCACCGATTGGGCCAATTTATTCTCGGATGGCATTTCGTAATTTTGTGGGAGTCGACAGGGCATTTTCTTGTATTTTGAAGGCTACATATCACGGATTGCCTGAAACTATTCTTCAACGATGATTAAGTCCATTAAGCACAGATTTGCACGATTTATTCCGGGTCAATTTTTGGCAGATTGCAAAGGGGTACCATCACAGATTTGGGCGATTTTTCCGAAATGTCATTCTTTCGATTCTGGAGGCTATAGATCATGAATCAGGGCGAGGCTGTTCTCCACGGATAATGAAGTCTATGATCCTATTCTCCACGAATGATAAGTCCATTAAGCACCGATTGGGCCAATTTATTCTCGGATGGCATTTCGTAATTTGTGGGAGTCGACAGGGCATTTTCTTTGTATTTGAAGGCTACATATCACGGATTCGGCCTGAAACTATTCTTCAACGATGATTAAGTCCATTAAGCAAGATTTGGCCAGATTTATTCCGGGTCAATTTTTGGCAGATTGCAAAGGGGTACCATCACAGATTTTGGGCGATTTTTCCGAAATGTCATTTTCTTTCGATTCTGGAGGCTACAATCACGGAATCAGGGCGAGGTTCTCCACGGATAATGAAGTCTATTGATCCTATTCTCCACGAATGATAAGTCCATTAAGCCCGATTTGGGCCATTATTCTCGGATGGCATTTCGTAATTTTGTGGGAGTCGACAGGGCATTTTCTTGTATTTGAAGGCTACATATCACGGATTCGGCCTGAAATATTCTCAACGATGATTAAGTCCATTAAGCACAGATTTGCAGATTTATTCCGGGTCAATTTTGGCAGATTGCAAAGGGGTACCATCACAGATTTTGGGCGATTTTTCCGAAATGTCATTTTCTTTCGATTCTGGAGGCTACAGATCACGGAATCAGGCGAGGCTGTTCTCCACGGATAATGAAGTCTATTGATCCTATTCTCCACGAATGATAAGTCCATTAAGCACCGATTTGGGCCAATTTATTCTCGGATGGCATTTCGTAATTTTGTGGAGTCGACAGGGCATTTTCTTTGTATTTGAAGGCTACAGATCACGGATTCGGCCTGAACTATTCTTCAACGATGATTAAGTCCATTAAGCAGATTTGGCAGATTTATTCCGGGTCAATTTTTGGCAGATTGCAAAGGGGTACCATCACAGATTTTGGGCGATTTTTCCGAAATGTCATTTCTTTCGATTCTGAGGCTACAAGATCACGGAATCAGGCGAGGCTGTTCTCCACGGATAATGAAGTCTATTGATCCTATTCTCCACGAATGATAAGTCCATTAAGCACCGATTTGGGCCAATTTATTCTCGGATGGCATTTCGTAATTTTGTGGAGCGACAGGGCATTTCTTTGGTATTTTGAAGGCTACAGATCACGGATTCGGCTGAGACTATTCTTCAACGATGATTAAGTCCATTAAGCACGATTTGGCGAGATTATTCCGGGTCAATTTTTGGCAGATTGCAAAGGGTACCATCACAGATTTGGGCGATTTTCCGAAATGTCATTTTCTTTCGATTCTGGAGGCTACAGATCACGGAATCAGGGCGAGGCTTCTCCACGGATAATGAAGTCTATTGATCCTATTCTCCACGAATGATAAGTCCATTAAGCACCGATTTGGGCCAATTTATTCTGGATGCATTTCGTAATTTTGTGGGAGTCGACAGGGCATTTTCTTTGATTTTGAAGGCTACAGATCACGGATTCGGCCTGAACTATTCTTCAACGATGATTAAGTCCATTAAGCACGATTTGGGCGATTTATTCCGGGTCAATTTTGGCAGATTGCAAAGGGGTACCATCACAGATTTGGGCGATTTTTCCGAAATGTCATTTTCTTTCGATTCTGGAGGCTACAGATCACGGAATCAGGGCGAGGCGTTCTCCACGGATAATGAAGTCTATTGATCTATTCTCACGAATGATAAGTCCATTAAGCACCGATTTGGGCCAATTATTCTCGGATGCATTTCGTAATTTTGTGGGAGTCGACAGGGCATTTTCTTTGTATTTTGAAGGCTACAGATCACGGATTCGGCCTGAGATTATTCTTCAACGATGATTAAGTCCATTAAGCACCAATTTGGGCGATTTATTCCGGGTCAATTTTTGGCAGATTGCAAAGGGGTACCATCACAGATTTTGGGCGATTTTTCCGAAATGTCATTTTCTTTCGATTCTGGAGGCTACAGATCACGGAATCAGGGCGAGGCTGTTCTCCACGGATAATGAAGTCTATTGATCCTATTCTCCACGAATGATAAGTCCATTAAGCACCGATTTGGGCCAATTTATTCTCGGATGGCATTTCGTAATTTGTGGGAGTCGACAGGGCATTTTCTTTGTATTTGAAGGCTACATATCACGGATTCGGCCTGAGAACTATTCTTCAACGATGATAAGTCCATTAGCACGATTTGGCAGATTTATTCCGGGTCAATTTTTGGCAGATTGCAAAGGGGTACCATCACAGATTTTGGGCGATTTTTCCGAATGTCATTTCTTTCGATTCTGGAGGCTACAGATCACGGAATCAGGGCGAGGCTGTTCTCCACGGATAATGAAGTCTATTGATCCTTTCTCCACGAATGATAAGTCCATTAAGCACCGATTTGGGCCAATTTATTCTCGGATGGCATTTCGTAATTTTGTGGGAGTCGACAGGGCATTTTCTTTGTATTTTGAAGGCTACATATCACGGATTCGGCCTGAAACTATTCTTCAACGATGATTAAGTCCATTAAGCACAGATTTGGCACAGATTATATTCCGGGTCAATTTTGGCAGATTGCAAAGGGGTACCATCACAGATTTGGGCGATTTTTCCGAAATGTCATTTCTTTCGATTCTGGAGGCAACAATCACGGAATCAGGGCGAGGCTGTTCTCCACGGATATGAAGTCTATTGATCCTATTCTCCACGAATGATAAGTCCATTAAGCACCGATTTGGGCCAATTTATTCTCGGATGGCATTTCGTAATTTTGTGGGAGTCGACAGGGCATTTTCTTTGTATTTGAAGGCTACATATCACGGATTCGGCCTGAAACTATTCTTCAACGATGATTAAGTCCATTAAGAACAGATTGGGCCAGATTTATTCCGGGTCAATTTTTGGCAGATTGCAAAGGGGTACCATCACAGATTTTGGGCGATTTTTCCGAAATGTCATTTTCTTTCGATTCTGGAGGCTACAGATCACGGAATCAGGGCGAGGCTGTCTCCACGATAATGAAGTCTATTGATCCTATTCTCCACGAATGATAAGTCCATTAAGCACCGATTTGGGCCAATTTATTCTCGGATGGCATTCGTAATTTTGTGGGAGTCGACAGGGCATTTTCTTTGTATTTTGAAGGCTACATATCACGGATTCGGCCTGAGACATTATTCTTCAACGATGATTAAGTCATTAAGCACAGATTTTGGCAGATTTATTCCGGGTCAATTTTTGGCAGATTGCAAAGGGTACCATCACAGATTTTGGCGATTTTTCCGAAATGTCATTTTCTTCGATTTGGAGGTACAGATCACGGAATCAGGGCGAGGCTGTTCTCCACGGATAATGAAGTCTATTGATCCTATTTCCCACGAATGATAAGTCCATTAAGCACCGATTTGGGCCAATTTATTCTCGGATGCCATTTCGTAATTTGTGGGAGTCGACAGGGCATTTTCTTGTATTTTGAAGGCTACAGATCACGGATTCGGCCTGAGATATTCTTCAACGATGATTAAGTCCATTTAGCACGATTTGGCGGAATTATTCCGGGTCAATTTTTGGCAGATTGCAAAGGGGTACCATCATAGATTTGAGCGATTTTTCCGAAATGTCATTTCTTTCGATTCTGGAGGCTATAGATCATGAAATCAGGGCGAGGTGTTCTCCACGGATAATGAAGTCTATGATCCTATTCTCCAGAATGATAAGTCATTAAGCACCGATTTGGGCCAATTATTCTCGGATGGCATTTCGTAATTTTGTGGGAGTCGACAGGGCATTTCTTTGTATTTTGAAGGCTACATATCACGGATTCGGCCTGAACTATTCTTCAACGATGATTAAGTCCATTAGCACATTTGGCCAGATTTATTCGGGTCAATTTTTGGCAGATTGCAAAGGGGTACCATCACAGATTTGGGCGATTTTTCCGAAATGTCATTTTCTTTCGATTCTGGAGGCTACAGATCACGGAATCAGGGCGAGGCTGTTCCCGGATAATGAAGTCTATTGATCCTATTCTCCAGAATGATAAGTCCATTAAGCACCGATTTGGGCCAATT
>CAMGYJ010000006.1:2740706-2765706 GCA_946122785.1 Linum tenue | reverse complement strand
GGCTGTTTCTAAACCAAAACTTTGTCTTTTTCAAACTAAGATACGTTTTTTGGGTCACTACATTAGTCAAGGAACAATTGTTACAATCGAAAGATCTCTTCAATTTGCAGATAAATTTCCTGATCAAATTTTAGACAAAAATCAATTACAACGGTTTCTGGGTAGTTTAAACTATGTCCTTGACTTTTATCCCAACATCAATCTTCTTTGTAAACCTCTCCATGATAGATTGAAAAAGAGTCCCCCTCCCTGGAGTGACCAGCATACCAAAATAGTTCCAGCAAATTAAGAGGCAGGTTCAGAGTCTCCCGTGCCTTCACATAAGTGATCCTTCTCTCCCTAAAATCGTCGAAACCGATGCCTCTGACCTAGGATATGGAGGAATCCTTAAGCAGATTCAAAATGATAAGGAGTTGTTGGTACGCTTTACTTCTAAGCATTGGAACCCTACCCAAATCAATTACTCCACTGTCAAAAAAGAACAGCTTGCTATTGTTTTATGCATCTCAAAATTTCAGCATGATTTGCTCAATCAAAAATTTTTACTACGCATTGATTGCCAATCAGCAAAATACATTTTAGAAAAAAGATGTTCAAAACCTTGCTTCTAAACAAATATTTGCACGATGGCAAGCAATCCTTAGCATTTTTGATTTTGACATACAATTTATAAATGGTTCTTCAAACTCTCTTCCAGACTTCCTTACTCGGGAATTTTTGCAGGGAGGACGAAGTGCGGAAAATTCTCAGGCTTGCAATCTCCAGTCATAATGCCCCCTACCACTAGATTGTGAGATAAAGAGAAAATCAAAATCAAAACATGGAGAGAGATATTTGATGATGAACAAGGAAGCCCTGATCATTCAAGTGAGTATGAAGAAAGTTCTGATGATTCTGGTTCACACTCAAGTTCATCCAAAGCTTTAATCAATATTGATAAGCTCCCTCTTGAAGCCCAAAATTACCTTCAAAAGTTTATTGCCATTTCTGGTTCTAAACAAAAGCTTCACACTGAAGCTTCAACTTCCTCAACAATTTCCCCTTCTAAACTAATTCTTTCAAATACTCAAACGCCAAGTAGCATCCTACCCACACCCATCTCTTCCGAAGAAACCAAACAAATCTATCAGCAACATCATCTTGATGTCGCACCTACCGCAACATAGGTGGCATCTTCGATAGCCACTCTCAAAACCGTTTTTCCCAAAACCCAAGAGGTGGTGGTTGTCCAAGCCCCTCAAAATCGATTTCAAACATATTTTAAGAAAAACACTTTTCAACCCATTTTCGTTGTCGAAGATGGTTTCTACCATCAATATCCAAATGTTACTGCCAAACATTTCCTCAATGAGTGGTTCTTCAAACCAAGATCCCTCAACAAAACCCACAAATATTATGAACTTATCCTCACAGAAACTGGATCAGTCACCTTTTCCCACAAATTTGATCCTTCAGACAAAACACTCAATACCCACTCAACCTGCAAAATCCACCAAATTATCCACCCTCGCCAATGGCCTACTAGCCCAAACACCAACCAAAAATTCCCTGCTACTATTGCTCTTAACCACCCGCAAATCTGCCAATCCTTCAATTACTGGGATTACCATGAAGCTTGGATTAATGCCTTCTTCAAGCAAAACCATATGTACCGACACTCCTGGAGTTTTTTCTGGGATTACAAAACTCCCATTATTTTCCCCAACTGGTTTATGCACTGGTGGGATCTTTTTGGGCCAACTGAAAATATCTATCCAACTGAGATACAAGAGGGATATCAAACCTTCTGTCAAAAATATTCTGGTACAGGATTCCCCCTCCTCAAATTTTGTTACTACATAAAAGTTCCTTGGATTACTGCTTGGGAATTCAGTTACCAAACATGTGCTGTCACAATGGTACCCATGTTAGGCCGCAGCTTTAAAACCAAATATTGGGCTGCAAATCCTCGCCCAGAACAAGCCTACAAACCTCAAGTCCTCCAATGGTTCAATAACAATCCTGAATTGTCCAAAGTTATCGAAAAATCCTCAACGCAATTTTTGCAAACAAAATCCTCAATCAGCGCTCTCTTAGCTGGCGCCAAGACTGAAGAAGAATACTTCCAAATTCTCAAAGATGTGGCGTCTAGCTCAACATCTGACGCAGATTCCACGTTCCAAAACCATGACCCGGATGAAGAAGTGCTTGGTCCTTTGCCAACAAAGAGCACTAAGTTGAAGACAAAGAAGAAGTGACCCCATTGCTTCTTCCACTACCACAAAGACAAAGAAGAAGTGACTCCACTTCCAACCCACTACCCTAAAGACAAAGAAGAAGTGACTCCACTTCCAATCCACTCAATTTGGTTATGGAAAGAAGACCACAAATTACCTATTTTTCTTTATATTAAAAATGTAATTTTGTTATGACATGTGACATAATCATAGAAGTGTCCACATTGTCATCATTATGTTTTTCAATTTATTTACCAAAAGGGGACTCCATTTCTCTATAAAAGGAGACTCCCTTCACTTGTTGTAAGTAGAGTTGTTTTGAGTGGGAATTGCTCTCTTGCAAAACTTCCTCCCATCATCTTCTCTCAAGAATTCCTGTGTAAGAAGTCTATCAAATTATCAAGTTTTACTTCATCTTTTTCAAATCATCTTCAACTTTTATTTATTTCTTGCATAACTGGTCATCTCCAGTATTTATTTTATGCAAAACTGGTCATCTCCAGTATTTATCTTCTGCTAATCTGGTCATCTCCAGTATTTACTTTTTGCTTTTATTTTATGCAAAACTGGTCATTTCCAGTATTTATCTTCTGCTAATCTGGTCATTTCCAGTATTTACTTTTTGCTAATCTGGTCATTTCCAGTATCATTTACTTTACAAACTATTTTCAAGTTAATCTCTTATTGGGTGTCTTACTCCGTCCTTACTGATAATTTAAAAAATGATAAATTTTATAAATTAACCAAAAATTATCAAATTATTTTATATTTTTAAAACTTTCCACAAAAATATAATTTATATAATAATTTTAAAATTTATAAAATTTAATTTGATAATTTTTGGTTATTTATTAAATTTATCATTTTCAAATAACTAAAAAAAATATTTATATTTTTAGAATTTTATTTTTGGTTAATTGGAAAATGATAAATAATAGAAATTAAGAAAATAATTTGAATTTAAATTTTTTTAATGATTTTTAGGCTGACTAGGCAATGACATGGCGTGTTGACTAACGGTCAACGGAGTTGACCGTCCAAATTGACGGTCAAACTATGTGTCAGGCCAATTGAGTCTATATGCTGCATAGTTGAGGCCAGGATGTTAATTTCTGAAACCACGGGCCAAAGTTGATTATATGGTCATAGTTCGGGCCAAAATAAAGTATTAACCCTACTAATTTAAAGTCAATGTTAATCATTTGGAAACTCATATGAACCGTATAATCTAAATATACAAAATACAAGATTTAATATATAACTTCTGCTAGTATATGATATAAAATTCACTATTAAATCTCTCACAATAATTTGAGTTATTGGCATCCTGAATTGGTACTTGGCATAATATCATATTCTTCTGTAACCGAAAGGTCTACTATTTCAATCCCGACAACCTCAATTGTTAAGCACATAGTATTTCGGATGTGTGAAACTTGAAGCACATGTTAGTGACTTTCGTTTGAAAAGGCGTGCTAATATATGGTATCATATCCATTATTGAATCTCTCGCGACAACTTATCTTTCTAGAATCAACTGGTTCTTACAATATCGATCAAATTATGGTTGACATATTGATAATGTATGGTAATAAATTTAACTAACAGTTATAAAACAAGAAAAGGAAACTCATGATTACGTACTCTATTCTTCACTGAATTCATAGGTACAAGATGCACCATAATTAATAATACGTGTATAGACTTCCCCCACCACACATCTTTAATTAATAGCATGTAAAAAATATTAATTATAGTGGACTAGAGTAGCAAAATGATTCAATTAAATATATTTTAGTTTTCTTTTAGGCGTATAAAATGAAGCAGAATGTTGGGTTTCAATAGAGTTCTTGCTAATTGTGAGTAAAGTAACAATTTAGGAGGGTTTCCACTAAGCTAGACCAAGAACTCCCACCAAAACTACCTTCCATCTATACGTATAAACTCACTACCAAAAAATTCAGGGGGGCCATGGCCCCTCCTCCCATAGAGCTGGCTCCGTCCCTGCACATGGGACGAAACCCTCCCCTCTAATATAAAAGCATCATTTATCCTTCCACTAAAGAGAGACTTAGTGAAAAATCCATATTACCACCACCTGAACATTGAACAACCGCCCACTAATTGCTTCCTTTCTTCTCATTCTGTTAGGGGTCCAGATAGTATAACAACACCTTAAGTGTTGTTATACTAACAACAGGATTCATTAAGGGTATAAGGGTAAAATACCATGTTGGGATCCCTATTGTAATTGGCCATTATGCTAGGGGTCTTTCTGTTATTTACCTTTCCCTACGTTGCATGGTGTTAGGGTTTGGTTTTGTATATATATTCGGCCGCCCTCTGCTGTAAACCCTAAGGGAGAATAGTACTCAAAATAATAAAACTCAGCCGAGAGCTTCTGGCTCTCCGTGGACTAGTCTCGTTCAATCTGAACGAGGAAACCACGTAAAATCTTGTGTCGTGTTATTCTTTGCTTCCGCGTTCATCGAATTTTACATCGTATCAGAGCTGTGATTCGGATCCAGCTTCTCTTTTGCCATGGTTTTGGACGACGAATCATCGACTAAAGGTTCGAAGTCAACCATGGATACGGCAGCCGATTCGCAGCAAGGTCTTCCTTCGCATCTGCTGTTACATCAATCTGAAAGTCCCAACAATCTATTTGTTGGAGAGTTGCTCACGGATGTCAATTACGGAGAATGGGTAGTTGACATCACTGATTCACTTATCGCCAAAAACAAGATTTGTTTTGTTGATGGTACGCTTCCCGCCGCACAGAATTTTGCTGAAAGGGAAGCTCTTAAGCGTTGCAACGCTATGGTAAAAGGTTGGTTAAAAACGTATATGTCCAAGGAGGTACGCAATAGCGTGCGATTTGCCAACACAGCTCGGGAGATTTGGATTGATCTTCAGTCCCGCTTCGGTCAGGGAAGCGCCTCGAGACTTTATGAGTTGAAGAGTACAATCATTGGACTTCAGCAAGAGAAGAAGTCTGTATCCTCCTTTTACACGAGGCTGCGCGGGTTATGGGATGAAATCCATTCCCTTACGCCCTCGATGGAGTGCTCTTGCGCGGGCTGTACATGCGACGTCAAGCGCCGTCAACGTGAAGTCCGAGAGGGGGAGCAGCTGTTTGATTTCTTGATGGGTTTAGACGATGCTTTTGCCACCGTCAAGTCACAAATACTCGCCATGAAGCCGGTTCCCTCACTTGGCGAGGCGTACCAACTTGTTATCAACGACAAGCAGCAACGACAAATTGCTCAGAATCGTCGGCCTCGGTCAGAGGCAGCCGTTTTTCAGGCTCAGGGGGAGCGTCGCCAGGATCGCTTGGTTTCTCAAATGGATCGCGATCGTGATCGTGATCATGAGCGAGATGCAGATGGCAAGCCCAAATGCTCGCACTGTCAGCGCGTTGGGCACTTCAAGGAAACTTGTTATAGGTTAATTGGGTTTCCTCCGAAGAACAACGAAAGCAAGGGAGACCAGGCCAGACGCAAAGGAGACAAGCGCTCGAGGACAGCCCCACAGGCAGCGCAAGTTGACGCCACCGAGAGTCCTGTACCTGGCCTCTCACCTGCGCAGTATGCGCAACTCAAGGCTTTGCTCGGCAGCGACTTGAGACAGAACATGTCATCTGATCTTGACCCGGTATCCAACATGGCTGGTACGTTTTCTGGTAAATCTTCAGCTTGGGTAATAGATTCAGGTTGTACTGAACATATAGTTAATCATGATTCTTTGTTGGATGTCGAGTTGGATAATTCTCCAACGTTACAGGTCAAAATTCCAAATGGTACAGGTGTTAAAGTGAAAAGTATTGGTACCAGCAAGTTGTCTAGTAATTTATGCTTGGATCGAGTACTTCATGTCCCGGATTTCCAGTGTAACTTACTCTCAGTCAGCAGGCTTACTACAGATCTTCCAGTAGCATTGATTTTCTTGAGTGACTTCTGTGTTATTCAGGACTTACCATCCAAGAGGCTGATTGGGATGGGTAAGCATATAGATGGTCTCTATTATCTCAAGTTGGTTGATGAAAAGCATCCCGTGGCGCATTCAGTTCGGCAGTCTGTGAGCAGGACAGAGTTGTGGCACGCACGTCTTGGCCATCCCTCCTTGGCGAAACTTAATCTTTTGGAGAAGTTTGTTGATTGTTCTTTCATTCAGTCTAAAGAACCTTGTCGGTCTTGTTTGCGAGCTAAACAGACTCGGAATCCTTTTGAACTCAGTACCATTAAGACTCATTCCTGTTTTGAGCTTATTCATGTTGATATTTGGGGGAGCTACAAAACCCCATCCACTTCGGGGGCACACTATTTTTTGACCATTGTTGATGATCATAGTCGAGCCCTATGGGTATTTTTGATGCGCCATAAATCTGATGTTGGCCGCTATCTTCTTTATTTCTGTAACCTAGTACGAACTCAGTTTGATAAACAGGTTCGCAGGATACAGGCAGACAATGGCCCTGAGTTTTCGGCCAAGTCATTAACTGAATACTATGAGGAGCATGGAATCATTCTTCAGACTTCCTGCACTGACACACCGCAGCAGAATGGGGTGGTGGAACGTAAACATCGCCACCTTCTTGATACTGCTCGGGCTTTGCGATTTCATGCAAATCTTCCTATTCGTTTCTGGGGGGAATGTGTGCTCACAGCTGCATTTCTCATTAATCGAATGCCGCTGGTCAGCATTGGGAACAAGTCACCATACCAGGTCCTCTTTGGCTCCGATCCTGCGTATGGACATCTTAGAAGCTTTGGCTGTCTTGTTTATGCGCGTGACACGCATCATGGCTTGCACAAGTTTGGAGATCGTGGTAGAGCGGGTATCTTTGTTGGCTATCCGGCTAGCCAACGTGGCTATCGAGTTTATGATTTGGAGAAGCGTCATATCTATACTTCCAGAGACGTCAAGTTCTTGGAAGATGTCTTTCCCTATAGAGATGTTGTTGATGGTGATCATCCCACGCCAGCATTGGTTTCTCAGCCCAATTTTGGCGTGCCTCCTCCTGCCTTTTGTGATGATGAGTATGTTTCCCCAACATCCAATTTGGACGCTAATGACGATGACTGCCCCGACTCTCTTGCCGCGGATTTGAATACTCCAACAACCGAAACTTCGGCGCGCCATACAGGTTCCCCCGCTTCATCCTCCTCGTCCGATCGAGCCGCTGCTCTGGTTGACGACCAGAACGTTGCACCACCCGTGGTGCCCGCTGTTCAGCAGGCGGTGGAACCCCCTGTGCGCAAGAGTGAACGAACTCGCATACCCTCTACTCGGCTACGCGGGTACGATGTTCAACTCCCGGGGGCAGCTCACTCTGCCACCGTTCAGTACCCTCTCGATGATTACCTCTCGTATCATCGCCTGTCTTCTGCTCACCATGCCTTTGTAGCTGCTGTTACCTTGGTCACAGAACCAAAGAACTTCTATGAAGCTGTGCAACATAAACACTGGCGTGACGCGATGCAGCGCGAAATAGACGCCCTCATCGCGAATGGCACTTGGTCTCTTGTTAATCTACCTCCCGGTAAGCGACGGATTGCTTGTAAGTGGGTGTTTAAGGTGAAATTTAATCCGGATGGCACCGTTGAGCGATACAAGGCTCGCCTCGTTGCCAAAGGTTTTACACAGGTTGAAGGCATCGACTTCCACGATATCTTTGCTCCTGTGGCCAAATTAGTCACTGTTCGTTGCCTTCTGGCGGTAGCTGTCACTCGAGATTGGCATATCCATCAGCTCGATGTGAACAACGCCTTCTTACATGGCGATCTCAGTGAAGAAGTTTACATGTCTATTCCACAGGGATTTGCTCTACCAGGCGATTCTCGGGTGTGTCTTTTGCATAAATCTATATATGGGCTGCGGCAAGCTTCGCGGAATTGGTACCAGAAGTTTACGCAGGCTCTCCTTCAGTTTGACTTTGTTCAAAGTAGGGCAGACCATGCTCTTTTCATTCATCAGCGGGGCTCTTCCTATGTTGCGGCACTTATATATGTGGACGATGTTATTCTTGCCGGTAATGATCTCCCATTCATTAACCGCGTCAAGACTTATCTCCACGAGCGGTTCACCATCAAGGATCTTGGCACTCTCAAGTACTTTCTTGGCATTGAAGTTGCTCGTTCCCCGCGTGGTATTGTTCTTAATCAGCGCAAGTATGTGCTCGATATCCTCGCCGATACGGGCTTAGAAGCTGCTCGCCCGTCTCTCACTCCTATTGAGCAGCAACATCAGCTTGGCCGTTCACCTTCTCCTCCTGCAGTCGACTTCAGTGCCTATCGCCGACTCGTCGGTAGGCTCCTTTACCTTACCGTGACACGGCCAGATATCACTTACGCCGTTAATGTGCTCAGTCAAGCTATGCAGGCTCCCACTAAAGCACATGAAGCTGCTGCTGTTCGGATACTTCGCTATCTCAAGTCTACTCCGGGGCGTGGTCTCTTCTTCCCAGCCTCGAACCCCCTTCATCTCACTGCATACTGTGATGCTGATTGGGGTGGTTGTCCTCTCACGAGACGTTCCACGACTGGCTACTATATTCGCCTGGGTGCTTCTCCCATTTCCTGGCGTACGAAGAAACAACAAGTCGTGGCGCGCTCTTCTGCTGAGGCTGAGTACCGTGCTATGGCCAGCACTGTCAGTGAACTCCTCTGGCTCCGTTGGCTCCTGCGTGATCTTGGGGTTACCTTTTCGGGTCCTACTCCGTTATTCTGTGATAATCAAGCAGCACTACACATTGCTGCTAATCCGGTATTTCACAAACGAACTAAGCATGTTGAAATGGATTGCTACTTCGTTCGTGAGCGCGTTCAGTCCGGCGACATTGCTCCTCGGAAGATTGCCACCTCGGAGCAACCAGCTGACTTGTTTACGAAGGGATTGAGTGTTGATCAGTTTCATCATCTCTTCGGCAAGCTTGGACTTCTTGACATTCACTCCTTCGCTTGAGGGGGAGTGTTGGGATCCCTATTGTAATTGGCCATTATGCTAGGGGTCTTTCTGTTATTTACCTTTCCCTACGTTGCATGGAGTTAGGGTTTGGTTTTGTATATATATTCGGCCGCCCTCTGCTGTAAACCCTAAGGGAGAATAGTACTCAAAATAATAAAACTCAGCCGAGAGCTTCTGGCTCTCCGTGGACTAGTCTCGTTCAATCTGAACGAGGAAACCACGTAAAATCTTGTGTCGTGTTATTCTTTGCTTCCGCGTTCATCGAATTTTACATACCATTAATTATTAGATAATAATATATTAAATTAACAGAAAGATAATTATGGATAAGAAGGAGCATCCGAACTCGCCTTCGCTGCTGAGTCGCCATCCTCGCCCATCTCCGCCGCCGCACTCCTAACTTCTCGACCGCCATCACCACTCCGCCGCTTCCAGCCTTCGTCAGTCGCCACGTCCAAGCACCAGGCAGCTGCATACTGAGAGCAACCTTCGCATCCATAACCGCCTAAATTGAATCTCGGCTCCGTTCAAAATTTCAATTCACAACAGTCGGCCGCAGCTCAGCTCTCTCTTCTCTGCACACACGGGAAGAGAAGGGGGGAATCAACCGGAGTCGACGGAGGCGGAGATTTTGAGTTTCGGACTTTCGATTTTTTCGTGGGAATTTGTTGAAGGCGGGGGGTTGTTGAGTTCTTCTGTGTGGGTGCGTGAGTGGTGATGAGGACAGAGCCTCTGGTGGCCTGCGATTTTGCTTCGCGGAGAGCAGATATGACGGTGGCGATGAGGGAGTAGACATGGAGGGAATGGTTGGGAGCAGATGAGATTATGGAAACGAGAAAGCAGACAGCTTTCATATCTCCGTGGCCAGAGACGACCCTGTCCAGAACACTATCTTTAACCCATTCCAATTTGACGGTTTGGCATATATTGTTGTAATTTCATTAAACTGGAGAAGCTTGCCTCTGAAATGGTCAAAATGAGACGTGGGTGGGAATGGGGTGGAATCACAATCAAATCGTGGAGATATGGTATGATACTTTGTCTGGGGAGGAGAATATTTTTGCGGTAGGAGGGGACGAAGGAAGCGAAGGAAGGAGTAAGAATGAATTATTGGCGATGTTCCCTGGAGGAGGGGCTGGATGGTGTGGGGGCAATGCAAGTGGGAGGAGCTGGAAATTTGGCATAAATTGTTGTAATTTCATTTGGGATGATCATACATACTTGCTCAATTTATATTTCTCAACATGGAATATCTTAAAGCGGGTTTTGAAAAGTTTTACAATGAGTCGGTGCAAAGATTCACACCAAAAACCTTCTAATGCATACCACAAATTTCATAAAACAAACAACAAACCTCCCAAAGCAAACCACAAAAGTTTCGAAAGCACACCAGAAACTTATTAATGCAAACTAAAAACCTTGTAATTCAGACCACAAATCCCGTAAAACAAACCAGAAACCCCACAATGCAAACCACAACATCTGCGAAAGCACACCAGAAACCTCATAATGCAAACCACAAACACAGTAAATCAAACCACAAAAAGCAAACCATAAACGTCCTAATGCAAACCACAAATATATTAAAACAAACCAGAAACCTCACAATGCAAACCACAAAGTTTTTGAAACCAAACCAAAAACTTCTCAATGCAAACCACAAACACAATAAAGCAAACCATAAAAGGCATAAAAAAATATGAGAAACCAAACCATAAATCTCACAATGCTAACCAGAAACCTCACAATGCAAACCACAACATTTGCGAAAGCACACCAGAAACCTCATAATGCAAACCACAAACACAGTAAATCAAACCACAAAAAAGCCAACCATAAACGTCCTAATGCAAACCACAAATAAATTAAAACAAACCAGAAACCTCACAATGCAAACCACAAAGTTTTTGAAAACAAACCAGAAACTTCTCAATGCAAACCACAAACACAATAAAACAAACCATAAAAGGCATAAAAAAATATGAGAAACCAAATCATAAATCTCACAATGCAGACCATAACATCCGGTGGTCGTTGACCGTTGACCGAACTCCGTTGACCGTCAGTGAGCAGATTCCGATGCCGATAGGCATATTCCGGCCCCGGTGACTAGAAGCATATTCCGGTGACCGGCGACCATTTTCCGGCGACCGGTGGCAGAATTTGATGACAAATTTTTGGGCAGAAAATAAAAAAATATTTTTTATTTATTTATTTTTTTACTTTTTTTTATTTAAATAGATTTTTCATAATGACAATTATACCCCTGCTTTGATTTTACACTAGGTCAACTCATCTAATAAAAAGTCATCACAATCCTAGCTTCCTATTGGTTGGGGACTAGTGTTGTTACAATAACAACACAATGGGTGTTGTTACAATAACCGGTCCCTTCTGTTAGACCCATTACAAAGAGAAAGGTCTTACCTTAACTAACTGTCTTCTTCTAATTTTCCTCTGCTGATGCAACCGACCCAGGATGATAACAATAGTAATTATAATTATTTACTCATTCAAATAATAATATTTTTTTCTTAATTATTCTAATAGATATTATTTTAACGCAATTCAATATTTCTATAAAAATGATTATGAGTTTGAGTTTATTTCATTTTAACGTAAACTTTCTACAAAATTTTGTCTATCTACATAAGTATAAAACCATTCCACTCTCTCGAGATATTTTCTCATGAACATCATCTCGCTCATTCACATCATTCAACAACTTTTCTATTGCGATATTTTAATTTAGAACTCAATTTTGTTCCCTCGAGATTTCTAATTCCCAACACTTGGATTTGCCACCAATCCGGCCGTGTGAACAACAACTCACAAATTATGTTGTGAGCAGCATGGCCTTAGGGAGGAATGGATTCAATTGGGCATGGTTGGGTTGGGCGGGCTAGGTTGTAGAATTAGAGCTTGGCGACCTAGGATTGGCTTTGATGTGGGGTACTGGGTTTATGTCATCCGGTTTTGTCGCTCTTTATATCTTTAACTAGATCGGACGACCAGAGTTTTCTTCCTCTCATCCTGACTGGCAACTAAACCCAGTGGCGGTTCCATAAATTTTTTATAGGATGTTCTTTTTCTAAAATAAATTAAATTAAAAATTAAAAATAAATAATTCATAAATCAGAAAATATTCCACTAGTACAAATTTTCACAAAAGTCCACAACGTGTTTCTATTCTAAAAAAAGAGAATATAAAATAGACTCTGTGTCTACACTGCTCAACAAATCTGCTACTAGACAATAATTGACGAACTGATCGCATATTCGATTTCTAACCTTGTTCTTGATGTAACTCAAAGTTGAAAAGACTCTTTCAACACTTGTCGTGTAACTGTAAAATCAATTCAAATTGAGGGTAGCCTATAATTAGTTTAATTGTTAGGTTTTGAAATAGTTGAGAATATATTTACAATTAAACACTTGCTTTATAGCATTTTTACTATTGCATAGTGTTTAAAATCAAACAACAAATGAGTTGCAATCTAATGGAGAATATGTTTAATAATAGTAGTGTCCTAGGTTTGAATAACACATACTACCGCTTATATTTTTTAATATGCAAACTACTATCGAAAGTATGATAATCGTTTTTTTTTTCAAATTTTAGAGATGTCCCGAATTACCAATTATAGTTTTATTTATCTGTACGAAACTACTACCGGGGTTGAATAATTGGTTTAACGGATGCAGTTTTAGGGAGGATTTTGAAAGGATTGGTGGTATAGTGTTAGGAGGCACATTCGAGTATCCTGAGCATTATTGAAAATATCGAAACCACAAGCTTTATTACCCAACGCTCTCTCTTGTCTACCAGATGATCGAAAGCTTCTTATAAATCAATCCGAGATGAGTACGATTAGGGGCATGAAATGATCACTGCTATATATCTCCACAAGACACGATTGCTAGCCATCCTCGTGCGCCATTGTTTTATCAAAATTGTTAGTTGGCTTGCTTGTTATCATCATCATTCTAGGGGTTAATTATTAGTTTTAGGGTTTTAGGCTTTAGCCTATACATGTATTTTTTGCATTAATCGTATTATCGTTCATGTCACTACAGTGAAATTATTTTTTCTTTGGCTATTCATTTCTTCGATCTAGGAGTTTCGTAGATAACTAGAGTTGTTCTCTCTATTAAAAATAGCTTCTACTCAAGAACTTCGAGCAATTTATCTAGACTAGTCTGGAATTCAATGATTCAATTAACATTTTTTCTTTCTTTTATCTTTTAATTTTAACTTATTTGATACACAATAAAATAAAGAAAAAAGAAATGTTATCATTAAAGGAAAAAAATACATGTGTTATAAGACTAACGGAAAGAACCAAAAGTTCTGGGCTCGGATAGAATAACAACACCCTTTTTGTTGTTACTATAACAACAAGGGTATAAGGGTAATATTACAAAAAAATTAAAAAATAAAAGATAGAATAAAGAAGGAAGAAAAACGTATTTCTCTGTCTTTCTCTTCCGATCCCCAATCCTTCAGATCTCACTGTCTTCTTTCTTCGTTTCTTCTTTCTTCTAGCGCTGCTGCCGCCGCCACCGTCGATCGATGCCAATCCAAACGATCAAGCACGGACGTCCCTGGAGAAGGTAAAAGAGGATCGAGGGTCGAGGGTCGAAACAGTTGTCGATTTCGCCGGGCTGGCGGTCATTCACCCACGAGAACTCGCTGCCGGAGTCGTGCATTAAGTGGAGCTTTGTTTTCGGAGTGCCGAAGCCGCGGCGACGAGGTAGTTTGCGCTGCCGAGGGAGCAGCTTGGCGACGACGAAGTCCAGCTTGGCAAACCATGTCCCTTTAAACACGAACATGCCGCCGCTCTCTTTCACGACTCGATCGACGAATCCGTGGAGATCAGTGGTTGCATTCCAAAGCAGGGCCGGAAGCATGCCCACCACCGGCCATTCGACGACGGAAGCGCTTTTGCTATTGGATAGATATGCTATCGAGCACCATAGAGATATGAAGAAGAGAAAATATAGCAGCAAAATAGCTATGATCGACATTCTTCTTCTATGGCTTAGTTGATATTGAATGAGCAGTCGTCGTAGCTGTGCCGCTGTGGGAGATCTTCAATGGATCTGTTGATGTATATAATTGGTAGTGAGAGGTCTAAATTTGCCCAGAATTTACATTTGAAATTGGGGCCTGTAATTGGAAGGTTAATCCCTTTCTTTATTGGGGATTTGTTTGCAGGCAGTAGTTTGGTCCACAACAAGCATTTAATTCTAGAGTTATGAAATCTACTTTCTTCTTCCGGTGATAGTATTTTTGGGTTGGAGGTTAGGGGCAAGATTGCAATTATGTAGAAAATTGATATGATGTTGTGCTAATTGGAGTTGGGTGTTCTTTATTTGACAGAAATAATGTTTTTTTTAGCTTTTGCCTATTGGAATTTTTGTTTATGCAAATAATTTTGTGACTTCTTTGCCTATACGACGTTGTAATATGTTAAAATGAATTTACGATAAATGAAATTAGAATTATCTAAAAGTACCACAAATGTCCTGAAACATATGAAAAAATACCATAAATTTCTCAATACAAACCACGAACACAGTAAAACAATCCAAAAAAAGCATACCGTAAACTTTTTAATGCAGACCACAAGTTTTCTAAAATAAACTAGTAACCTCACAAAACAAACCAGAAACCCCACAAATCAAACCATAAAATTTTCGAAAGCACACCATAAACTTCTTAATGCAAACCACAAAAAGCATACCAAAAACTTTCTAATGCAAACCACAAATTCTCTAAAACATACCAGAAACCGCACAAAGCAAACCACAAATATTTTGAAAGCACACCAGAAACCTCATAATACAAACCATGAACACTGCAAAGCAAACCACAAAAAACAAACTATAAACGTCCTAGTGCATACCACAAATATATTAAAACAAACCAGAAATCTCGCAAAGCAAACCACAAAAGTTTCGAAAGCACGCCAGAAACTTCTTAATGCAAACCATAAACGTCCTAATGCATGCCATAAATCTCCTAAAACAGACCACAAACCTCACAAAGCAAACCACAACATTTGCGAAAGCACACTAGAAACCTCCTAATGCAAACCAGAAACACAGTAAATCAAACCTCAAATAAGCAAACCATAAACGTCCTAATGCAGACCACAAATATATTAAAACAAACCAGAAACCTCACAATGCAAACCACAAAGTTTTTGAAAGCAAACCAGAAACTTCTCAATGCAAACCAGAAACACGATAAAGCAAACCGTAATAGGCATAAAAAAATATGAGAAACCAAACTATAAATCTCACAATGCTAACCATAACATCCGGTGATCGTTGACCGGTCAACGAAGACTGTTGACCGAACTCCGGTGACCGTCAGTGAGCAGATTCCGACGCCGATAGGCATATTCCGGCCCCGATGACTAGATTCCGACGCCGGTAAGCATATTCCGGCCACAAAAAAGCATATTCCGGCGACAAAAAACATATTCCGGTGACCGCGACCGGTGGCAGAATTCCGGCGACCAAATTTTTTGGCAGAAAATAAAAAATATATATATTTTTTTTATTTAAATAGATTTTTCATAATGACAATTATACCCCTGCTTTGATTTTACACTAGGTCAACTCATCTAATAAAAAGTCATCACAATCCTATCTTCCTATTGGTTGGGGACTAGTGTTGTTACAATAACAACACAATGGAATAATTAAAATAAGTCTTATTTTCGTATATTTTTTCAGCTTTTGGTTGGAAACCTTACACCTTGACTATTGACTTTTTAAAATATTCGATCACAATTCGGAATTCGCAAATCTTATATTGATGATCATAGATCTTACATTCTAAACATGAACTATTTTTCTTCAGTAGTAAAAGGAGACCACCAGATAGACGTTAACAATTTGATTGGAATTAATAGGGTGATGCCAAGACATGGTATTATGTAATTTGAATTAATAATATTGCAACATTAAATAATAATTAACTTAAGCCAAGACCAAGAGTAGAGGCAGGACGGGCACATGATGTGTCTTATTGTATGCGTCCACCTCCTCCAGCAGGAAGGACGGAATATGTGTTGTTGTTGGTGGTGGTGGTGCAAGCAAGATCTGTGCCATAGTCGCATTCAGAGCAGTAGTAGATCCAGCAATTTTGAGGGACTTGTTTCCTGCATACGTCACAGGTGAAGATGGAGGAGGATGAGCTGCTGCTGCTAATTCCTTTGATCTCTAGGGAGGTGGAGGAAGAGAATAGGCTGAGCGGGTGCTGGTGGTCAACATGCTTTATGGTGTTGGGCAGGAAAGCACATGTAACATGGAGATTGAAGGACTGGCAGCTGGTGCTGGAGCAGCGGTAGGTGAAACCTGTGCCATAGTCGCCGCAGGCGTTGCATACGAACTTGGGGTACTCATCGTCATCATCTTCTTTAGGTGGGGTGTCAAGTAGAAGCAGCGGGTGCTGATGGCCAGAGACATGATCCATGGGGAGTTGAAGCACCTTTGGCAACTCGAAGCATGATCTGTGAAGATAGAAGTCGTCGCAGCAGCTAGACGACTTGCGGCACCTGTAAGCTGAACCTGAGAGATCCAGCTCACAGCCGCTGCAGATCAACTCTTCTTCCTCTTTCACCTCGACGGGTCGCAGCGGGTGGGAGTGGCTGAAATGCTTCACGCACGGTCGTCTACTACGCATCATCTGTTGCCGCTGTTGGATTTCCAGCCTACCCAATAATGAGCTCGACGCTGACCCTTCGGTTGCTGCATCCATCTCTTATCTCAACTCAGCTCAATCTCGGATGTCCTTAGCTTAATTCAACTGTTATTTATATAGATAGTCGCTAGCTAGCTAGCTAGCTGGCCGCTAAGTATCGAGCTAGAATACACGGTAGCTGCAAACCATGTGCGTTCGATGCGATTCTTCCACCATCTCTAGAATAGATACACGACCCACTACCTATGGCAGTTGCTACGCCGCAGCATCTGCAACTACGTGAACTTCATTTCAAGATGAAGTTAAATTACTTTTTGCCCAAATCAAGTTATTTGGAAAAATAAAGGTCCCCCCTTATGGCCGACCATCTTTTGATTCTTTATTAATTCCCAAGTATCACTGTTTTTTTATTATTATTATTATTATCTGGAACGTTAGCCCCACGTAACATTTTGTGACAACGGGACCTACTAAATATATGAGTTACCTTCAATCAATTCAACGCCAACGGGTCTCAGTTGGATTCAAACATTGGATCTGCAACTTTCAAACTTTCACTGTCGCTGCAGCTATCATAAGGTTAGTAAGCAAGTAAAATCTAATGTCCCCTAGTGGCCTAGTTCACTTCGCCAAAATATCAGGTAAATTACCCATTATTTTTCAATTTGAAAACTGAAAATGACCTAAGCCAAATAGAAAAGAAGACACCAATGTAATTTTCTGTGAATGGCATAAAATGGGTATGCCTACGGTGACTTGCAAGTAGGGATGGCAATGGGTCCGCCAAAAAAACCCGGGGTAAAATTTGTTGGGTTTGAAAAACTCAAACCCAACCCAACCTGCTGGGTATTCGCGGGTTCATGGGTACCTGTGGATTTTTGCGGTGAAAAATTTACAATAACAAATTTCTTCGAAGTAAAAGTCTAACATCAATTTTCTCATAAAAATTATCCATACAAGCAATCTAGAGCATACAAGCAAACCGCAAATTATCAGTACAAATTGTTCAAAATTAAAGATGAACACCTATAAATAACATGATTAATTGACAGCTCCTTCCACCTTGTCAACTAAGCTTCTTCACTCTCCACTCCATAATATCAACTTCATCGTACACAATTAGAACGAACAAATTAGATATGCCTCCACAAACATAAAGAAGATTAGTTGTTTAAGGAAGATATATTGTTTAGAATATTAAATCTACCGAAAAAATTAATTATATGAGTGTGGGCGGGTACCCATGGGGCGGGTTTGCCTAAACCCAAACCCAACCCAACCCAACCCGGTGATGGTGTAGCTCGTTTAAACCCAAACCCGGCCCAAAACCCGTCAACAAAGGTTTTACCCGCGTTGACCGGTTTGGGTCGGGTAGGGTGCCCGTGGGTTCGGGTTTTTTTGCCATCCCTACTTGCAAGTCACTGTAACTTGAAGAAAACGGTAGACCTCTTCCAATAAGTGGTTAACCACTTTTTCAAGAAAATAGTCAACTTCCTCCACAAAGTGGTCTACCACTTGAGTCATCCGATCTACCACTTTCAGAAATGGGTTGACCTAATGACACACTTACCTTCAAGCGGTTGACCTCTTCCACCAAGTGGTCGACCACTTTCCAAGAAAATGGTCGACATCTTCCACAAATGATCTGCCACTTGAGTCATCCGGTCTACAACTTCCGAAAATGGGTCAACCTGATGACACACTTACCTTCAAGTGGTCGACCTCTTCCACCAAGTGATCGACCACTTTCCAAGAAAATGGTCGACCTCTTCCACCAAGTGGTCTACCACTTGAGTCAACCGGTCTACCGCTTCGGAAATGGGTTAACCTCATGACACAGATACCTTAAGTGGTTGACCTCTTCCACCAAGTGGTATACCACTCGAGGCAGTGGTCTACCGCTTCTCGCAATGGGTTGAGTTGTGACACACTTACCTTTAACTTACAATAGCTTGTTGGAGGAGGTAGACCGCTTCCGCCAAAACATCCTACCTATCCCGCAAAATGGTCTACATATATCTTCGTCAAATGATCTCCGCTTTCGGCGAACAGTCGACCAGATAACATAGTGACCTTATACTTTCATTAGGAAAATAATGAACAATAGGAGACCAACAATATAAAATTGTCTTTTATAGTGATGCAACATCTATCAATTGTGGGCAACCAAATCCCTACGCAGATTATAAGCTAAAACAAAAAAAAAATACCATTTTTTAACTCTTATGGAATTAAAATCCACAAAAGCGATAATATGAGATTTATGTACGTTGAAGATGGATAATTGTATAACAAATATACTATACTTTTTGAGCATCTTCATTATAACAATAGCAACAAAGTTGATCCATCACAAGACAATTATAGGATAAAAACAAGAAAACTTAGAATTTGAAGGAAAGTGAAAATCTCTATAAAATAAGTCAAATATAAGAAATAAATATGCGGAATATTTTTCAAATATACAGGAGAACAATCATTCGAGAAATGTGTCATCTATGCTTGCAGCCTTTCTACTAATTTTAAATCTCTTACTAGAAAGCTCATATGATCCCAAAATTTCAACCCTTCACGTCACAATTACTTGACGAATAAGCTACCAAAGTTGGGAAGAAGAAAGGCAGAATTTGGCTAAGTCATTTTTCGAGTTCATGGTACCTACTTTGGAGGCTTGGTTCTCACAATTGGATCACTGGAAATTCGATGTTGAGAGTTTGTTTTGAAGATAAAGTTTCCCTCCACAAGATGGCATGGTTTATGGATCCATAAGAAGCCATTAAGTCCATTTTCCAGACTTCCAAAGATGCTATATGGAAAGCTGAAAACTGTCTGAAAATGGCTAAAAACTGGTTTGTGAAGCCTACTTTGGAGCTCAATTCAATGAGCATGGATCTGATTCGAGTCCAAAGGCTTCCACAACATGAAAATAGGTATGTTTATCTACCAAGGGAAGGAATTGGATGAAAGATTTGATATTTGGAAGACTTCGAATGACAGGCACGAAGTAAGTACGAAAGTTGTGTTTGGACTATTTGCTGGCAGCTTGTGCTTCAAGAAAGAGACTTTGAGTCTGAAAATTGTAACATTTTTAGATTAGTCTTTTAATTGAATTGTTTCTTGTTATTTTAGGATTGTATTAGGTTTTATTTGCCTTTAATTACATTTCTTTTTCGTTGTAAAATACATAATTTGATGAATTAAAACCCTAGTGTTTACTAGTTGCAAGTTTGCGTACTTGTGGGAGTTTTGGTGGATTCCAAGCTCGTGAGCTCTTGTATCGATTGAATAGTCACTTCAATCATGGTTGGGAAAATTCCTTATATCAATCGAGCCTTTCCCCAGGTGTGGACTTGCACGTTTGATTCTGTTTTATCCCAAACACCCTAGAACATACGTTTTTTGTTCGAGATTCATTTTAATCAATCCAATTCTTGGATTGATTGTTTTGTTGTGTACTTTGATAAAAATCCAACACCCCAGGGTTGTATCAAGTGGCATCAGAGCCTGTTTCAAATCATTGGACAAGAGAAGAAGAGTACAAGCTTTCTGCAAGCTCCGACAATGGCAGAAAAGTTAGGGCAAGGTAATCTGTTCTACTCTCGTTGTTTGGTTCAAGAGAAATTTTGTTCTGTGGTTGTTGATGGAGAGATCAAATACAATTTGATCAGTTCAAGGGCAGTAGGTAAGTTAGGGCTAACTACACAACAACATCCTAGCCCTTTCTTATTGCGATTGTCGATGGAGGATGCCTTTGTGTATGTGATTGAACAAGTGATTTTGGAGATCAAAATCGGGTCTTACGAAGATCAGATTCTTTGTGATGTTGTGCCTATGAAGCTTAATCATGTGGTACTTGTCACACCTGCTCTTTCTTAAACTGTTTAATTACGTCTATGTCATGAGTAAGGATTTAAATATGTGCCACATTTGATTAACTAGTGCTCAGTGATGGTGACGAACGTATTTCGAGACTAGTTATTTACCTAAGATTACAAATAATAGGAAAATCATCGTAATAAATTAGAATAAAAAAAAGAAATTATATTGTTATGTTACAATCTCCCTTGACATGTATTTGAATTTGGTTAAGTGTAGGGGAGTGGGAAAAGAGCCAACCTCATTTGGTTAAGGGAAACCGAGTAAGTTCCACTAAGGCAAGGGAGAGGAGTTATTACCTTGGACATCTCTGGTTGCTGACAGGCAGAAGCTCCCCTTCCCAAACCAAAATATAAAGTGAACATGTAGCAACTATTGTTGCAGGAATTGAATGATTTAGGAGGTGGATGGGTTAGCTTAGAAGGGAAGGAGTGGCAGGCATTTCTCATTTCATCCATCCATCCTCTTTGAATGCCAGAGAGAGAGAGAGAGAGAGAGAGAGAGAGACATGCAAAAAACTTCTCATAGCTTCCCTTTTCCTCATTGCTATCTATTATATTGTTATCATCCTGGGTCGGTTGCATAAGTAGAGGAAAATTAGAAGAAGACAGTTAGTTAAGGTAAGACCTTTCTCTTTGTAATGGGTCTAACAGAATGAGAAGAAAGGAAGCAATTAGTGGGCGGTTGTTCAATGTTCAGGTGGTGGTAATATGGGTTTTTCACTAAGTCTCTCTTTAGTGGAAGGATAAATGATTCTTTTATATTAGAGGGGAGGGTTTCTTCATGAAACAATGTTCTTCACGACTGGGCGAGCTACACAGAGTGCCTCCAGCGACTTAACTTTAGGCATTGTGATCCCTTTGCCTTCAGTCATATCAACCTTTTCCTCACCGACTCTTTCCCATTCAAAGCATTGGATTAATGTCCCAAGAGTGAAGGCCACAAGATGATTGGCCATACCCACACCAGGTGGGTTGTTAGAGGGTAATAACATGCATAATCATTATCTTACGACAAGTGCCAGCACAGCTAAGGTGATGGAATTTATGGGTGGATTAAGGGTAAATCTTTTGTATACAATAGTGGGTTAGAAGTTATTTATGTATGCGCTAGGAGTTCAATGAAGTATTTTTAATTAGTTTTAGGAATAATTATACCTTGAATACATGAGATTGCTTCTTAAATATGACAAGTATAATAATTTTTAGTAGTACTAAATCATCCGTTTATGACTTCTTGAAGGGAAAGTGCAATTTGCAGAATCTTCTAGAGGCAAGAGTATAGCGGAGTAGCAAGTGTATAGTGAGTAAATTCTAACCTAGTACCTTAATTAATACGAGCATGGTATTTGGGTCATGAAGCGGCCCAAACTTGAGGTAGCGAATTTAATTATAGTAAAGTGCGATTGCATGTGTGATAAAGTATGTGTTGATGATTATATCATATGATGATGATATTGTGTGATTTCAATGTAGAGAATGATAAGAATGTTGATGAGATGCGTATAAAGAGGCACGAAAGGCCTCCGTGATGATGATAACGATGCTGATGAAGTCAATGATGACAATGATGTTGTTATTGATAATGGTGATGCATGTGATGTGAATGATGATTATGGATTCGATATGAGATGAAATGAATGTGTGTTTCTTAGTATGTGTGTATTAAACGGTTAGTCATGCACCCGGAGAAAATGATGATGTGATAAGTCCTCAGTAAGGACGTTGTGTATATATTCGACTATGTGCCGATTGCCCGGGCTGTGGGAGGAAGTCACCGATGCTTTAGGTCGGCGGAGGTGGGGGAGCCTAAGCATCAAGGAGGAGGTGGAGGAGGAGGAGGAGGAGGAGGTGGGAAAGAAGATGATGGTGCATGACTAGGCTGGAATGGGTGATGGATGCTTGTATGTGCATATGCTTGTTGTGAATCGTTTTATGTGTGTGTTGTGATGACGATATTTAAATGGGTATGATCCTATTAATGAATTTGTGCTGGTTCTAAATGTGTCTATGTGCGAGTGGCATATGTTTATAGAGGTAATACAATACCGAGAGAAAGAAGGGTATAACGTTAACTGTGATTGCTCAATACCTTGTTTATGTTAATTACGCTACTAGGTTAGTTTTTACTCATTGAGGTGACGTCTCACTCCCGTCAAATTTTTTTACCAGATTAGAAGTTTCGGACTAGAAGTCAAAGAAACTCAGCAAGGCTCAGCTCGGCATCAATGAGGTGGGATGATGGACTCCGATTCCGGCATGACTTGTTTATAGTGTTTTGAGAGAAGATGGTCTTCTCTACTATTTTGTGTTTAGAAGTTTTAAATGTTTATGTAAATTACGGTTTGGTTTATAAGCTAAACAGAGTTGTAAAAGGTTTTAATCGGTACTATCATGTTAATGTTTTAAAAATATGTATGGGTGTTACAGTACTTGGTCAACATGGCACAATGATCGCCAAGCACGACGAAGCAGCCGCACCAACAACATCATCTTAAGGCATCAAGAAAAGAAACTTGCCTTGAAGCCATTATCTTTGGAAGAGGTTGCTAAAGATATGAGGCAACTACAACAAGCTTATGAGGAGGATCAGAAGGTGGAAGAACCAAGAACATCCTCATTTTTTGTTCAAAATTCCGTTTAATCCATTCAACCTTTGAATTGATTCGTTGTTGCATAATTTTGATCAAAAGCATCCCCCTGGTGCTTTATAAAGTGGCATCAGAGCCGTAGGTTCAATGCAAGGGCGAGGAAGAAAACAAGAGATCTTTTGTTGCTTCGTACGAATTTCACGATCTGTCGAGAAACAGAGAGGAGCAGACTTTGTTTGGATTTTGTTTCGCCAGAAAGTCAGTTGTTAACAAGACAATTGAGAGTCGAAAAACATGGGCGATCAGCAGCTCGGTCTGGAGAAGAGTCCTCCTACTGATCGCTCTCCTGAAGTAGCTCGTCAAGCGACTTCCCTTCCTGCAGTTTGGTCAGGAACAGAGCAAAGGGACTGCTTGTTTCACACACACTGTTATGTCAAAGGAAAATTCTCGCGGTTGTTGTGAAATACGAATATATACCACGTAATCATCTTCGAGGCGGTGAGAAAGCTTGGATTGCGCACTATGAAACACAAGAGTCCTTATTCGCTGCGTTCGCTCAATGAGTATGGCGATGTGAGAGTCACCAAACAAGCAGTCGTTGCATTTGAAATCGGGTCGTACAAGGATTAGATCCTTTGCGACGTTGCCCCAATGTAGTGGAACACCTTATGCTAGGCCGACCATGGCAATTTGACCGATCCGTAACTCAAGATGGTCGAAGAAATAACTACAAGGTAAGACATGAAGGGAAGCGATTTTTACTTAAACCTCTGTCGCCGTCAGAAGTTCGAGATGATCAGCAGCATATGGCACTGCATTGGGCAAAAGAGATTGGTAATTCATGTAGCCCGAAGTCAGAGGAAGAGAGTAGAAGCAGTTTAGCTGCTCGACACTACATGTTGACTTCTCTTGAAGGACGTCGAGTCAGGCAATCCGTAACAGCTGGCCACCCCTGTTTGGCGGTAACGAAACAGAGCAGGAGAGAGGAATATCTCGGTGGGAAGAGTTGATGAAGAGTCAAACCCAGCTGGAGATGCCGACATGTTCCCTAAAGCCCCGGGAAGCTTTTCTGACAGCTGTATTGAATCAAATTGTTCGATTCAAAGAATCCCAATCGAGCAGAAATTGCCCTGAAAACGCTCCCTCAAGAACAAAAATCGAGCGAGTTGGTGGAGTGAACCGGGAAGAATCGACACCAACAACCACTTCAGAATCATCCCAGTCAGTCCCTAGATGCTTTAACGTCGATCGATTTGAGACGAAGAGGCCTGAATAAAAAACGCCTTTTTGCATATCTGGGGTCTAAACATGAAGAAACACGACCAGAAAATTGATGAATTGGTTGTGGAGTTTGAGGGCGATTCGGAGCAAGCAGCCACTTCGAAGAGGTTGCTAGTGTCCCAGGAAGGTGTCGGGATCAAGAACTCGGCACGCCAACACCAGAATCAACAACTCCCAATTGTCAATTTGCCTCGCTGGAATCTGGGTTCGTGTCGCCGGAATCTGGATTTTTTGAATTTTCCGGCGTGGAAAATTCGTGGGATGTGATTGGGAACGAATCGGGAAAATTCAAGGCATTGGAATGGCTTGAACTGATTCTTGGGACGAATTCGATCTCAAAGGTTCGAGAAGAAA
>CAMGYJ010000006.1:2720706-2730706 GCA_946122785.1 Linum tenue | reverse complement strand
AGGCGGTCGAGAATCCTCGGCCAGCGCTGCCGAGTGCACTTCTCGGCCAGCGCTGCCGAGTGCACTTCTCGGCCAGCGCTGCCGAGTGCACTTCTCGGCCAGCGCTGCCGAGTGCACTTCTCGGCCAGCGCTGTCGAGTGCACTTCTCGGCCAGCGCAGCCGAGTGCATTTCTTGGCCAGCGCTGTCGAGTGCTCTCGGCCAGCGTTGTCGAGTGCTCTCTGAAACGACCAGACCTTTTCCAAAAACCAAACCATAACTCAAACCGAAAACCGGTTACTCCGGAGTAACCCAAAAACCATATTTTAAAATATACAAACTGACATTATTTAAGAATTTTAAACAAAAGCCCCAAGACTTCGGCAAAATCTCAATCTCAAACACTTAAAATAACTTAACATAGAATCTTTAAACCTTGAATCTCCATTACATAAACTCATAATCATGAACAAAATATTCAAACTAAATCTAGCTCTAACTCCTTGCTGTTTTCCCTGAGGTCTCGCCCATGCTGGTGCGGCAACTCGCATCGCCTTGCCTCTTCTCGAAATCCTCATCCGCTAACCCTTCCCCAACCTGGTGAGTGAGAAGGGGTCAGTCTCGTCGTTACTTCCTAAGGTCTCTGCCCTTGGAAAACTCCTTGCTAAAACACGTTATTAGCTCTTCCTTTCCTTAGATGAAAATCGTTTTCACTTTCATCCTTAATAACTCATTCAACTTTAACTCATAGAGGTTCTCAACTTTTATCCTTAAATCATAGAAGTTCTCTGATACTACCTTAACTTATATACTTATTACTGGGAATCACCGCGTTACGTATCGCCGTCCGGTGTCCCTAACCTCAAGGCAATGGTACTGCGTTACGTATCGCCGTCCAGTCCATGCCCGGTCAACTACTGCGTTACGTATCGCCGTCCAGTAGTGACCCGACCATCTACCGCGTCCAGTAGTGGCCCAACGCCCGGGGGTTCAATTATCATCATCCATGCATCATAAACACACACATACATAGCACAACGCGTGCCTCCACCCTTACAGGCGGTGGGATGCCTCGCACACATAATCGCGCTTACTTGAAAATTAAATAACATAACTGAATTAAAAAGGCATAAACTAAAAGACCTCGACGGAGATTTTACCCCCTTTACACTCACCTTATAAATGGTTGCACTCCGCAGTCGATATGAACTCCTTAATCCTCCAAGCCATGCTCTATCATCTCCTTTTGCAAATCCTCCTATTAAGTATTTAGGCAACACTTAATACTCCTTTCTACGAACGTAACTAATCAAACGACCTCAAATTTGGTGATTCCAATCCCAAATTCCTCCATTTAATCTTTCCTAGGATTCCCCACAATATTCTGGAAAATTACCTTTTTGCCCCAAAATGGCAAAATACAAAATGGTACCCAGAGTTCCTAACCTTTACCAATTTGACCCCAACTTCCAGAATTGTACAATTCAGTCCTCCAGGCCAATTTCCACTTTCTGATTTAAACATTCCAGTCCAAACGGCTTATTTCCACCCGGTACCCAAATATTTACCAATTCCGAACTCACCCCCAAGCCTGGTCAATTACTTTACGGCACCCAAACTTATCAAATTTACCAAATTTCCCCAATTCCAAAAAGACATGCACGCCCCTAACTATTCATCAAATTTTCAAATTGATGCCATGGAATTCCCATAAAGCAGGAGAACTCTCACCTGCACACCGTCACCGCCGTCGACGGTGCGGCTCCGGCCACCGTCGCCGTCGTCCTTCTCGCCATCTTTGAACCCACAACAGTCGCACTCCTCCGGTTCCTCTTCTTCTTCCCCCGGCAGCAACTCCCAAGAAGTCGCCGCTAGCACCGCTCTGCCTTCGCCGGTGATAACCCGACCGTCCCTCCTCGGCCCACAGTTCGGAGGCCAACGACGGACCGCGAACACCCCTGGTCGTTTCGGAGGGTAGGCCTGCACCCTCTCCGTTTCCCCTGCTTCATTAATCCCCTGGCCGACGCTGGGATTGACGCGAACTTCGCCGTCAACATCGAGATTCATCGTCGCCGCTGAGTTGCCAAGGACCCCTCGCACGTCCTCGGGTCGCCCGCCTTCCTCCTCTCTTCAGGGACCGCGTCGTCCTCTTCATTCCAACTCCGGGCTCAGGTAAAACGAGGCAACCAGAGAGGTTCCCTCTTCAATTCGTTCTCTGCTTCCCAACTTGTATCTCGCGCCCCACTTCCTCTTCGTTCTTCACATCCGTTTTGTTGGAGAGGGAACCAATCCATTCTGCCCAAAAATCCCCCCATTAACTCGACACTCAACCCCTCAATTAATTGCTTCCGTTACTCTGATTCCCTTGAAACCTCCCGCCCCTGTTCGTCTTCCGCCCCTGCTCTGATTCCATTTCGTTTTCTATTTTTTTTTTTTTTTTCTTAACCACCAGCAGAGACGGCCTCTCTTTCCTCCTTTCTTTTTTTTTTTTTGCACTCGGGCCTAAAGCCTGCTTCCCTTCCTCATTCCTGCGACCACACTCCACAGGCTAGACCTCCCTTCTTCCTTCTTCTCTCCCTCGGGCTCGAGCCCACCTTCTTTCCTCTTCTTTTCATCTGGGCCAGCAGGCCAACCCACTCCTCCTTCCCTTCTTCTCTTCCATGACCTGGGCCCATGGCCTGCTCCCTCTTCCCTTCCTCTTTTCCTCCTGGGCCGCCAGCCCGCCACCATTTCCTCCTCTTCTTTTCTTTCCCGACCCAAAGCCAGCCTCTCCTCATCAATTCTTATAACGGGCTTAAGCCCAATTCGTTTATATCTCATCCCCTGGCAGCCCAAAAATCCCAAAACCACCATACCCACTCCAACAACCCAATTATCCAAGAAAAACCTACTCAATCAACTTACGGCCATAACTTTTGCATTTTACATCGAAATTCAACACCGCTTGAACCGAGAACTCACATTTTAACCCCTACCGCTATTATGGTGGAACTTGATAAATGTTACCCAAGGGTAAAATAGTCATTTCGACCCTTAGAAAGAGCGGGGTGTAACATTTCCTCCACCCTTATAAAAATTTCGTCCCCGAAATTTGCTCGGACTCATCTCCCATACTCCTCACTCTTGAACTTCCTTTGCATGAACAATTTATCTGTTAGCATTGAGTAGTTTATCCTATTCTCTCTTATGTCTGCTGCTTGTATCGTATAGTTTACCTCGCTTATCCCATTCCCTCTTGACCATAAGGGTATTCTCACCAAACTCGTTAGCATCGAGTAGCTTCAACTGGCTACTTGTCCCTCTTTTCCAAGTTTGGGTCCAAGTGTGATTGGCCGAAATTTTAATCCAACTTATTGATGCCGCTCATTCAGTACTTACTGTTGGATCTTAAATCGAAGTCGTCGATGCATCACATTTCCTCCCCCCTTAAGAAAATTTCGACCCCGAAATTTGTTCGTCGATGATAACTTAAAGTATCACTTGAGGAAGTCCTTCCGCGACAAGGACTTATACTTCCTTTACCTTGTAGGACCTGAAGCTATGAACTCTCCCACCCAATTTATGCGGGTTTTTGGTAGTTGATAGCTCATCTATTTCCCCTAAACCACTTACTCAGCTAGCTGCTTGCTCAAAGCGACTATGACACTGTGGCAATCACCACGAACATTCTCTTACCTTCTCCCTCTCTCTTGGTAGGTTACGTAAGTCCTCCCTATCGGGTTCGTTAAAAGTCATTCTCAAGGGTTTTGCTTGCCTTCTCGTACCCTTATTAGAACTTCCCTCGAACATCCTACTTTCTTGTCTATCTTCCGCTGGCTTAATGGCTCTCCTTGGGCGAGTTTCGAAATTCTAACTCTTAACCTACCTTGGTCCGACGATGTTCCTTGGGATTGCAGCCCTAAATCCGATCCTCGCAAACTTCATGGACCTTCCTGGCATCCTTTCCTCTAGATTGCGGCCGCCTTCCACCGTAACTCCTTGACTATTGCCTGTTGAGGCGCTAATACTTGACTCCTTCGTGAACCTTATTCCGATTAGCTCGTCTCCCTGTGAGCTGCCTTGACCCTTCTCTTCTCACTCAAGGAATGGTATTCACCAAACGATCCTCTAAGGAACTGCTGTTTCTCCTTTCCGAGACGAGTCAAAACCTCGCACTGTCTCCTAGAGTGATTTCCTAACCATGATTAGAGTATACTGGAGATTCTAAAAATCCTTAAAAGACCCTTGACTCGCTTGGCCAAACAATAAACCTGACATCCTTTATCCTTTCCTTTAAAAATGAAACCTTGAAAAACGCAGATCGTCACTCCAGTATTCCTTGGAGACCAAGAAACAGAGGAGTGCCGGCTCTGATACCAAAATGAAACGACCAGACCTTTTCCAAAAACCAAACCATAACTCAAACCGAAAACCGGTTACTCCGGAGTAACCCAAAAACCATATTTTAAAATATACAAACTGACATTATTTAAGAATTTTAAACAAAAGCCCCAAGACTTCGGCAAAATCTCAATCTCAAACACTTAAAATAACTTAACATAGAATCTTTAAACCTTGAATCTCCATTACATAAACTCATAATCATGAACAAAATATTCAAACTAAATCTAGCTCTAACTCCTTGCTGTTTTCCCTGAGGTCTCGCCCATGCTGGTGCGGCAACTCGCATCGCCTTGCCTCTTCTCGAAATCCTCATCCGCTAACCCTTCCCCAACCTGGTGAGTGAGAAGGGGTCAGTCTCGTCGTTACTTCCTAAGGTCTCTGCCCTTGGAAAACTCCTTGCTAAAACACGTTATTAGCTCTTCCTTTCCTTAGATGAAAATCGTTTTCACTTTCATCCTTAATAACTCATTCAACTTTAACTCATAGAGGTTCTCAACCTTTTATCCTTAAATCATAGAAGTTCTCTGATACTACCTTAACTTATATACTTATTACTGGGAATCACCGCGTTACGTATCGCAGTCCGGTGTCCCTAACCTCAAGGCAATGGTACTGCGTTACGTATCGCCGTCCAGTCCATGCCCGGTCAACTACTGCGTTACGTATCGCCGTCCAGTAGTGACCCGACCATCTACCGCGTCCAGTAGTGGCCCAACGCCCGGGGGTTCAATTATCATCATCCATGCATCATAAACACACACATACATAGCACAACGCGTGCCTCCACCCTTACAGGCAGTGGGATGCCTCGCACACATAATCGCGCTTACTTGAAAATTAAATAACATAACTGAATTAAAAAGGCATAAACTAAAAGACCTCGACGGAGATTTTACCCCCTTTACACTCACCTTATAAATGGTTGCACTCCGCAGTCGATATGAACTCCTTAATCCTCCAAGCCATGCTCTATCATCTCCTTTTGCAAATCCTCCTATTAAGTATTTAGGCAACACTTAATACTCCTTTCTACGAACGTAACTAATCAAACGACCTCAAATTTGGTTGATTCCAATCCCAAATTCCTCCATTTAATCTTTCCTAGGATTCCCCACAATATTCTGGAAAATTACCTTTTTGCCCCAAAATGGCGAAATACAAAATGGTACCCAGAGTTCCTAACCTTTACCAATTTGACCCCAACTTCCAGAATTGTACAATTCAGTCCTCCAGGCCAATTTCCACTTTCTGATTTAAACATTCCAGTCCAAACGGCTTATTTCCACCCGGTACCCAAATATTTACCAATTCCGAACTCACCCCCAAGCCTGGTCAATTACTTTACGGCACCCAAACTTATCAAATTTACCAAATTTCCCCAATTCCAAAAAGACATGCACGCCCCTAACTATTCATCAAATTTTCAAATTGATGCCATGGAATTCCCATAAAGCAGGAGAACTCTCACCTGCACACCGTCACCGCCGTCGACGGTGCGGCTCCGGCCACCGTCGCCGTCGTCCTTCTCGCCATCTTTGAACCCACAACAGTCGCACTCCTCCGGTTCCTCTTCTTCTTCCCCCGGCAGCAACTCCCAAGAAGTCGCCGCTAGCACCGCTCTGCCTTCGCCGGTGATAACCCGACCGTCCCTCCTCGGCCCACAGTTCGGAGGCCAACGACGGACCGCGAACACCCCTGGTCGTTTCGGAGGGTAGGCCTGCACCCTCTCCGTTTCCCCTGCTTCATTAATCCCCTGGCCGACGCTGGGATTGACGCGAACTTCGCCGTCAACATCGAGATTCATCGTCGCCGCTGAGTTGCCAAGACCCCTCGCACGTCCTCGGGTCGCCCGCCTTCCTCCTCTCTTCAGGGACCGCGTCGTCCTCTTCATTCCAACTCCGGGCTCAGGTAAAACGAGGCAACCAGAGAGGTTCCCTCTTCAATTCGTTCTCTGCTTCCCAACTTGTATCTCGCGCCCCACTTCCTCTTCGTTCTTCACATCCGTTTTGTTGGAGAGGGAACCAATCCATTCTGCCCAAAAATCCCCCCATTAACTCGACACTCAACCCCTCAATTAATTGCTTCCGTTACTCTGATTCCCTTGAAACCTCCCGCCCCTGTTCGTCTTCCGCCCCTGCTCTGATTCCATTTCGTTTTCTATTTTTTTTTTTTTTTTCTTAACCACCAGCAGAGACGGCCTCTCTTTCCTCCTTTCTTTTTTTTTTTTGCACTCGGGCCTAAAGCCTGCTTCCCTTCCTCATTCCTGCGACCACACTCCACAGGCTAGACCTCCCTTCTTCCTTCTTCTCTCCCTCGGGCTCGAGCCCACCTTCTTTCCTCTTCTTTTCATCTGGGCCAGCAGGCCAACCCACTCCTCCTTCCCTTCTTCTCTTCCATGACCTGGGCCCATGGCCTGCTCCCTCTTCCCTTCCTCTTTTCCTCCTGGGCCGCCAGCCCGCCACCATTTCCTCCTCTTCTTTTCTTTCCCGGCCCAAAGCCAGCCTCTCCTCATCAATTCTTATAACGGGCTTAAGCCCAATTCGTTTATATCTCATCCCCTGGCAGCCCAAAATCCCAAAACCACCATACCCACTCCAACAACCCAATTATCCAAGAAAAACCTACTCAATCAACTTACGGCCATAACTTTTGCATTTTACATCGAAATTCAACACCGCTTGAACCGAGAACTCACATTTTAACCCCTACCGCTATTATGGTGGAACTTGATAAATGTTACCCAAGGGTAAAATAGTCATTTCGACCCTTAGAAAGAGCGGGGTGTAACATTTCCTCCACCCTTATAAAAATTTCGTCCCCGAAATTTGCTCGGACTCATCTCCATACTCCTCACTCTTGAACTTCCTTTGCATGAACAATTTCTGTTAGCATTGAGTAGTTTATCCTATTCTCTCTTATGTCTGCTGCTTGTATCGTATAGTTTACCTCGCTTATCCCATTCCCTCTTGACCATAAGGGTATTCTCACCAAACCGTTAGCATCGAGTAGCTTCAACTGGCTACTTGTCCCTCGTTTCCAAGTTTGGGTCCAAGTGTGATTGGCCGAAATTTAATCCAACTTATTGATGCCGCTCATTCAGTACTTACTGTTGGATCTTAAATCGAAGTCGTCGATGCATCACATTTCCTCCCCCCTTAAGAAAATTTCGACCCCGAAATTTGTTCGTCGATGATAACTTAAAGTATCACTTGAGGAAGTCCTTCCGCGACAAGGACTTATACTTCTTTACCTTGTAGGACCTTGAAGCTATGAACTCTCCCACCCAATTTATGCGGGTTTTTGGTAGTTGATAGCTCATCTATTTCCCCTAAACACTTACTCAGCTAGCTGCTTGCCTCAAAGCGACTATGACACTGTGGCAATCACCACGAACATTCTCTTACCTTCTCCTCTCTATTGGTAGGTTACGTAAGTCCTCCCTATCGGGTTCGTTAAAAGTCATTCTCAAGGGTTTTGCTTGCATTCTCGTACCCTTATTAGAACTTCCCTCTGAACATCCTACTTTCTTGTCTATCTTCCGCTGGCTTAATGGCTCTCCTTGGGCGAGTTTCGAAATTCTAACTCTTAACCTACCTTGGTCCGACGATGTTCCTTGGGATTGCAGCACCTAAATCCGATCCTCGCAAACTTCATGGACCTTCCTGGCATCCTTTCCTCTAGATTGCGGCCGCCTTCCACCGTAACTCCTTGACTATTGCCTGTTGAGGGCGCTAATACTTGACTCCTTCGTGAACCTTTATTCGATTAGCTCGTCTCCCTGTGAGCTGCCTTGACCCTTCTCTTCTCACTCAAGGAATGGTATTCACCAAACGATCCCTAAGGAAATGCTGTTTCTCCTTTCCTGAGGACGAGTCAAACCTCGCACTGTCTCCTAGAGTGATTTCCTAACCATGATTAGAGTATACTGGAGATTCTAAAAATCCTTAAAGACCCTTGACTCGCTTGGCCAAACAATAAACCTGACATCCTTTATCCTTTCCTTAAAATGAAACCTGAAAAACGCAGATCGTCACTCCAGTATTCCTTGGAGACCAAGAAACAGAGGAGTGCGGCTCTGATACCAAAATGAAACGACAGACCTCTTCCAAAAACCAAACCATAACTCAAACCGAAAACCGTTTTACTCCGTATTAACCCAAAAACATATTTTAAAATATACAAACTGACATTATTTAAGAATTTTAAACAAAAGCCCCAAGACTTCGGCAAAATCTCATCTCAAACACTTAAAATAACTTAACATAGAATCTTTAAACCTTGAATCTCCATTACATAAACTCATAATCATGAACAAAATATTCAAACTAAATCTAGCTCTAACTCCTTGCTGTTTTCCCTGAGGTCTCGCCCATGCTGGTGCGGCAACTCGCATCGCCTTGCCTCTTCTCGAAATCCTCATCCGCTAACCCTTCCCCAACCTGGTGAGTGAGAAGGGGTCAGTCTCGTCGTTACTTCCTAAGGTCTCTGCCCTTGGAAAACTCCTTGCTAAAACACGTTATTAGCTCTTCCTTTCCTTAGATGAAAATCGTTTTCACTTTCATCCTTAATAACTCATTCAACTTTAACTCATAGAGGTTCTCAACTTTTATCCTTAAATCATAGAAGTTCTCTGATACTACCTTAACTTATATACTTATTACTGGGAATCACCGCGTTACGTATCGCAGTCCGGTGTCCCTAACCTCAAGGCAATGGTACTGCGTTACGTATCGCCGTCCAGTCCATGCCCGGTCAACTACTGCGTTACGTATCGCCGTCCAGTAGTGACCCGACCATCTACCGCGTCCAGTAGTGGCCCAACGCCCGGGGGTTCAATTATCATCATCCATGCATCATAAACACACACATACATAGCACAACGCGTGCCTCCACCCTTACAGGCGGTGGGATGCCTCGCACACATAATCGCGCTTACTTGAAAATTAAATAACATAACTGAATTAAAAAGGCATAAACTAAAAGACCTCGACGGAGATTTTACCCCCTTTACACTCACCTTATAAATGGTTGCACTCCGCAGTCGATATGAACTCCTTAATCCTCCAAGCCATGCTCTATCATCTCCTTTTGCAAATCCTCCTATTAAGTATTTAGGCAACACTTAATACTCCTTTCTACGAACGTAACTAATCAAACGACCTCAAATTTGGTTGATTCCAATCCCAAATTCCTCCATTTAATCTTTCCTAGGATTCCCCACAATATTCTGGAAAATTACCTTTTTGCCCCAAAATGGCGAAATACAAAATGGTACCCAGAGTTCCTAACCTTTACCAATTTGACCCCAACTTCCAGAATTGTACAATTCAGTCCTCCAGGCCAATTTCCACTTTCTGATTTAAACATTCCAGTCCAAACGGCTTATTTCCACCCGGTACCCAAATATTTACCAATTCCGAACTCACCCCCAAGCCTGGTCAATTACTTTACGGCACCCAAACTTATCAAATTTACCAAATTTCCCCAATTCCAAAAAGACATGCACGCCCCTAACTATTCATCAAATTTTCAAATTGATGCCATGGAATTCCCATAAAGCAGGAGAACTCTCACCTGCACACCGTCACCGCCGTCGACGGTGCGGCTCCGGCCACCGTCGCCGTCGTCCTTCTCGCCATC
>CAMGYJ010000006.1:2683206-2695706 GCA_946122785.1 Linum tenue | reverse complement strand
GCTCTCTCTCTCTAGGGTTCGTCCCTTGGGTGTTTGGGATCCAAAACCCAGCTCTCCCCCTCTCCTTTTCCTGAAAATCGGGTTTTAACCAGCAATTCCCGACTAACACGGTCAGGCCACACGGCCGTGTGGCTTTCCCAGCTGCCCGTGTGAAGGCTCGGTGATTTCCACACGGCCACATGGCCAGGTTACACGGCCGTGTGGGTTGTGCCCGTGTGGCTTGCTCATCCTCTGTTTAATGCTTCGTTTCTCCCTCGTCCGGACTCCGAATCAGTCGTCGTTTGATCCCAGATGCTCGTAGTCTCATCCTCTTTCCTTTCATGACAAGCTTGCATGATTCTTTGTCCATAAAGTGAGGTAGAAATCCATTCTTCTTCAGGTCATGCTCGAGTTTCTTCTCTCGAATCGTCAGTTGATCTCTGATTGACTTGAAACTTGCGCCTATGCTTCACTTTATGTGCTAGGACCTGAAATGTGACAAAGGAACACAACCTAGCGTAAAATAGGCCAAACGCATAATTCAAGCTCAAACATCAAGAAACAAAGGGGAAAACATGTGCAAATACCGAGTCATCAAATCCCCCCACACTTAACTGTTTGCTTGTCCCCAAGCAAACCTAACTCAAACCAATGCAGCTCTCCAGACCTCTATAGCAACAACAACCCCGATCGTCGGTAGAGGATTTCCTAGATCATATAGCAGCTTACGAGGTCAACTGGTCTTCTAAGACGTTCCCTATCTCTCTCAATGCGAGTACTAGACTCAAGCCAGGATCATGAGAAAAGTAGAAGTAAGACAGTCAGTTCATGGATAAAGGGACTCACACCATTCACAACCAAGGACTCGTTGTACCGGGGTGCTCTTTCACTTCATTTCACCGTTGGAACCCCTTTTTCATCATTTCATTTTACTTTTTTTTTTTCATTCACTTGGGGGGTTCCAACTGCAGTCTTTTGCACGGTCGACCCTTATTAGTCGAGCAAGAGCAATTTCTGTACATCTGGCGCTCGCCAGAGTACTTCTTTTAACTCCTTTTCCTCAACTCGTGTGGAGGGTCAATGAAATTAAGGGGGGTCGGAAGCTCTATCCGTGCCCTTAAAAACACATCCTCAAGTAGGCAAACCGTTCAACGGGTGGAAGTTTTACTTGTACTAGAGACAGCTTAGCTTCACCTTGTAGGAGTACCCCACTAAGGATCACTAAAATCTCTTCCAAAACCCGATTTTGTGCAATGAACGGTGCCACACACGTTGGGCTTACCCCATGTTTAAGATTTAATGATTTGACATGGAGGACCAACTGCTTCCCATTTTCCATGAGCACCCTGTTCGATACACGAGTCCATAACACAATCCAAACAGAGTCACCATTACCACATGAATTCAACGGTCTTAGCTCCACTAATTCACAAAATCAACTGACACAGCAGAGAGCTAGATAGGAAAAATCTTATACTTCAACATCCTCCATAGTGCTACACTACCTCCCTAGGTTGCACATTACTATAGAGACTGTCAATTCAAAGCATACTGAGCAGGCAATTTGCAAGGAAACACGTACTTGGAGCCCTCAAATTTAAAAATTTGGACAGTGGACTAGGCTCCAAGCACACAAACAGCCAAACATTCACCCGCATACATAATCGAACACCCCCCACACTTAAGCACGACATTGTCCTCAATGGAGGAAAGATAAGGAGGGTAGAACGAAGTTACCAGATCAAGGGTGAATGATGATGGACGGGTCAGGCGGTGCATTCCAGGAGAGAGAGTAATCAGAACACAAACACCACACAAAATCTCACAAAGGTTGAGTTATTGACTCTAAAATCAAATAACAAAACTGACTCAACCGAGAGAAATAGAGAAAGAAATGCAAACCGACTGGTTGGGTTGCCTCCCAACAAGAGCTTCTTTCACGTCGTGAGCCAGACGATGGCTCCTAAGTTTTGGTCCATGCTAGAACCTCCTTGAAGTTGAGGTTCCCTTCAATGAGGTGGAGTCGCAAGTCACGAGCATGTGGTATGACTAGTGATGGAAGCTCGTGCACTTGATGCAGATGAAGTCTCCATCCTCGAGACCTCTTCTTCTCTTCTCTCGTCCCATTGCCCCAAACCTGATATGACAACATCGATTGGCCACCATCGCGTCCACTAAGAGGGACCGATTTCGATGTGGCTTTGGTCTGGCAAAGAGACACTGCAAATGGGTCCTTGCTAAGCAATTCCTCGAAGTTTGGTGGAGATAGAACATGTAATTCATGGCCGGTGCAAGCCTCTTCCACCTCAACTTCGTCCTCGGCCTGGACACCACTCGCTTCTTCAACCCCCTTTCCTTCTTCAAAATGTGGTCTCTCTCCTCGGAAAATATCAAGAACTACCTCTTTTTGCTTTCTTCCTCATCCTCCACAACTTCTTTCCTCACCCTTTCTCTCTCTTCTTCTTCCATAACTGATTGGAGAGCAAGTTGCCATGCAAGGTTCTCAATAAGTTCAGCTTGCATCTCCTCGCTCGGGCCCAGCATGTCAGAGCGAAAATGGGGAAAGTTGTGATCTACCACCGGAGGATACACTTGATCATGATTATCATGGGAGCTTTCCTTGACAACTTCTGTATGCTCCTCAACATCCTCATGATTGCCTTCTTCTTCCTCCACCTCTACTTGTATGGCAGCATAAAGTTTGTCTTGAGAAAACTGTGAACAAGCTTTCTTAATGACCTCTATGTGCTCCTTTATGCTCCGAAGGGTATCCTCTGTTTCACGGGGAAATGAGAAGTCAGTTTGGGCAATGGCCTGGATATGAGGATCCATCTCGGGAAAGGATCTCTCAGGTACTCGAGCAATCTGCTCCACGAGAAGCCTCAAGTGATAGTTTGGATCTGGCTGTGGAGTGTAGCATGGCTCTGCCGGATCGCCCTTGAAGGCTGTGGCGAACTCAAGATTTGATGGCCCTTCTGGTTGTGGGAGAAAGTCTTCTTGATAAGGAGGTTGTTCTTGATATGCCCAGGGGTCTGATTGTTCTCCATAGTAAGGGGGTTGGTATTGGAACCCGAATCCATAGTCTTCTCCTCCTTGATTGCTCCAGGGAGTCTCGGGGTAATACCACTCGGATGGTGGTGGATACCCCCAATGATTGGAGAAGCCATGAGGATCCATGATTCAAATCTGCACCAACAGAAACAAAAACACCCAAGTGAAAAGCAAGGGTTGAAAAGAAAAGAAAAATGCTAAAGTAACAAACTTCTGCCTTTCCTAATAATCTAGAAAGTCCCCGGCAACGGCGCCAAAAACTTGACAACGCTAAAACACAACACCTAACAATGGCCAAGTGTAACCAATGAAAGGGACTGCAGTATAGTGGCACAAGTAATAAATATCGAATCCACGGGTCTCTAGAGTTACTATTACTCAGCTTCAGTTCATTATCTAGCAAACTACATTAAGGATTGATTTACTAAACTACTCTACTAACTACTCTACTAATTACAAGTTGGGAACTCACTTTGGTATGATTCCCCCTAGCTCCTCAATTAGGTCCAAGTTGCAATTACCCTTGGTTGATCTACTGTTGATTAAACTGCGGAAGATCCTAAATTAGCTTGGAATCTCTTAAGCTGACCAAGCCCTCTCAGACAGAATACCCGGCAGGCGACTAGCCTTCACCGGGATAGACTGCAAAGGCGATTCACACAGATCTCCACTAGTGGAATGAATTCCAGTACAAAGTAGTGAATTGATTGACTCTCGCACAACCAATTCACCACTATCAATCAAGGAAGCTCTCTTAACCTAATCAGATTCTATCTATCATAGGTTAAAGCAGAAATCAAGAGAATTTGATCAAGATTCAATTGACTCAATAAATCATGCCTCAATCGATTATAATCAAACAATATAGCATCCAAAACTTCATACAAGAAAGATCCTAACTCATGGAACTAGGGTTCCTCAAAACCTAAGTGAAGGGAAGTTACTCCACAGAGAAGAGAGAGACTGCAGAAATCTGATCTTGATCTTCAATCTCCATCTCCAAGCTTGATTCTCGAGCTCCCGATGGCGAAGAAATCCTCCAAAATAGCTCCAAGAATGTTCCCAAGTCGCTCTCTCTCTCTAGGGTTCGTCCCTTGGGTGTTTGGGATCCAAAACCCAGCTCTCCCCCTCTCCTTTTCCTGAAAATCGGGTTTTAACCAGCAATTCCCGACTCACACGGCCAGGGCACACGGCCGTGTGGCTTTCCCAGCTGCCCGTGTGAAGGCTCGGTGATTTCCACACGGCCACATGGCCAGTTACACGGCCGTGTGGGTTGTGCCCGTGTGGCTTGCTCAGCCTCTGTTTAATGCTTCGTTTCTCCCTCGTCCGGACTCTGAATCAGTCGCCGTTTGATCCCAGACGCTCGTAGTCTCATCCTCTTTCTTTTCATGACAAGCTTGCATGATTCTTTGTCCATAAAGTGAGGTAGAAATCCATTCTTCTTCAGGTCATGCCCGAGTTTCTTCTCTCGAATCGTCAGTTGATCTCTGATTGACTTGAAACTTGCGCCTATGCTTCACTTTATGTGCTAGGACCTGAAATGTGAAAAAGGAACACAACCTAGCGTAAAATAGGCCAAAGACGCAATAATTCAAGCTCAAACAATCAAGAAACAAAGGGGAAAACATGTGCAAATACCGAGTCATCACCTGCCACACCACATGCTCGTGACTTGAGACTCCACCTCATCGACGAGAACCTCAACTTCAAGGAGGCTCTAGCATGAACCGAAACTTAGGAGCCATCGTCCGGCTCACGACGTGAAAGAAGCACTTGTTGGGAGGCAACCCAACCAGTCGGTTTGCATTTCTTTCTCTATTTCTCCTCGGTTGAGTCAGTTTTGCTATTTGGTTTTAGAGTCAATAACTCAACCTTTGTGAGATTTTGTGTGGTGTTTGTGTTCTGATTACTCTCTCTTTCTGGAATGCACCGCCTGACCCGTTCATCATCATTCACCCTTGATCTGGTAACTTCGTTCTACCCTCCTTAGCTTTCCTCCATTGAGGACAATGTCGTGCTTAAGTGTGGGGGGGTGTTCGATTATTTATGCGGGTGAATGTTTGGCTGTTTGTGTGCTGGAGCCTAGTCCACTGTCCAAATCTCGAGATTTGAGGGCTCCAAGTACTGCTGTTTGATCATATTGGCACTGTGTTTTGATTGGTGAATTGAATGGTTTTCGGATTGATGCATGACAGCTTGATTGTGACTAGGACAACCTATGATGAGGACTGAGACATGCAGTAGAATTGTGTAGGGGTTCAGTTTTTCAACTGTTTGCTTACCAACTGTGACTTGGATTGATTACTTGGACTGATTACTTGTTCTTGAAAGTCGTTTATGCATCTAATTCAGGGTATCAGAATGTGAGATAGAGCATATAGGTAGCTATGTGAGATTTGAGCCTGTTCGTTTCGTTCTTGTGCGATAGTTCCCTCTTCCATGATGTGTAGCATTCACGTTGTCATTAGCTAAGATGATGGAGGCATAGGATTAGCCCACGACCAAATTTGACTGTCCTGATGTGTCATATCCCCTAGTCAGCCCCTTTGAGACGTGTGTTATCCCTTCTTTTGGTCTATAATGAAAAATCACACCCTTTTGCATCTTTTAGAAGGTTCCACAGAGTGGTTTTTACATATTCTCTGCTGTTTCTGCTAAATTTAATGTGAGTGTTGGAGGTAGTGCTTAAAAGTTGGGCAGGTTTTTGAAATATGTGCAGAAGTGGTGGCTCTCTTAAGAAATGAAAAGAAATGAAAGAAAAACTAAGAAAAATTGAAAGCAAAAGAGAGCCACCACCAAAAATCTGAATAATGCCCAGTAAGTAGTGTTTCTGAGCAGTCTGGCTTGGAAATGCTGACATTTATACCTTCTTCGCTCTTGTGCTCTTGAGATATTGAGTAATGCAGAATAGCAGAAAGGAAATACCGGTTTGTTTGACTGTGATTGTGTGGGTTTGGAAATGTGGAACCTTGTGCTAGGAATACTTCCACCACCTAAAAGGCCTTTTCCCCATGTCCAAGACCCTAGCCAGTCATTTGAACCTGTGTCTAGGACCTCCTGATTAGTTAGTGGTGACACCCCATATGTGAACTCTAGCATTTAGAGGTTGCCATCATGGTGAAGAGATGTTAGGGATTGAGAGAAATAACATGCGCATTTTTTGCATCAAATTGTCCTGACCCCACTGGTCGAGAGTGAGTGATTCATTTTCATATTCTATATACTCTTGTACCCCGGTGAGGACCTAGATTGCTCGGTCTCTATTCTGATGTTTTGAGTTGGATGCATGAGTTGACTGTTTTGAGTAAGTGGTTGAGCCAAGTCTAGGTTGGTTGGTGAACAGAAGGGAGACTCGTCCTTTACTCGATTTTGCTGCACTCGAATGTCCTTTGTGGTGGTTGTCCAGGTTGCTATTGAAGTTGGTCAGGTATTGATGTTTGAAAACCAGTACGATTCTATGCCTTTATGACTTGTCCCCAAGGTTGGTTGATTGAAATATGTAAGCTTACCTTGTGTCTGACTTGGTTTGCTTGGGGACAAGCAGACGGTTAAGTGTGGGGGAGTTTGATAGACCATTAATTACACATGTTTTTACCCCTGTTCTTACACCGTTTGAGATGTGGTTTCTCGTGTTTTAGACCGATTTCACGCTAGGTTGTGCTTGTTTGTGATATTTCAGGTCCTGGCAAGTGAATGAAGGTTTAGGAGCAAGTTCGGGGTCGATTGGGCGAAGATCGGGCGGGTGGCGAGGTGCTAAGGAAGCCGCACGGGCACACACAAGCATCACACGGCCGTGCAACTGACAAGCCTGGCCGTGTGTGATTATGGAGCCAAAACACGGGCACACCAAAAGCAAAACACGGCCGTGTTCTGTGGCCGTGCTTTTACTGCCGAGAGCAAATTCGGGTTTGGCAAACATTGGCTAAAAACACGGGCAGGGCTTAGACCAAGCACGGCCGTGTTCACCAAAGCACGGCCGTGTCCTCCCAAATACACGGCCGTGTTTCTCCCAACTGCTGGTCGTGTAATTAACCCTAGCCAAAGCACGGGCGGGCTGAGGCATTACACGGCCGTGCCCTCGACCGGGCTTTGGCCACTGATGCCCTTTTAAGCAGATTTTCAGCCAAAGGAAAAGGGAGAGCTGGATTTTGGATCCCAAACACCCAAGGGACGAACCAAAGAGAGAAAGGGCGATCTGAGGGCATTCTAAGAGTGGAATTGGAGGATTTCTTCGCCTTGGAAGCTCGAGGAACAAGCCCGGACTTGAAGACTGATCATCTGAAGATTCTTACTGCAGTCTCTCTCTTCTCTATGGAGTAACTTCCCTTCACTTAGGTTTTGAGGAACCCTAGCTATGTTTGTTTGATTGAATGATTGTATGAGTACTCTGACTTGATAATCTTGAGTTCATATTCAATCTATGCATGTTTTCATGATTCAATTCTGCTTTAGTCGAGATTATTGATTCTGCTTTGATCCTATGAGAGGGAATACCTGATTAGGTCAATAGAGCACCATAGATTGATAGTAGTGGATCGATTGCTTTAGTCGAGGGTTGATTCACTGCTTTGTATCGATTGAGAACCTCTTTCGATAGAGGGAGTCTAGTTCAGAACGCCTTGATCAGTTGTTCTAGAGAAGGATACGTCCCTCTAGGCAATTGACTCAAGAGGGCCTTGTTCCTTTAGTCGAGACTCAAGGTCTAGTCAAGGATTCTCCGCATTGTGAATGAAAGTGAAACAAGTTAAAGATCATCAATCGTTAGTCTGGCTAGTGGCTAGGGGGACTCATACCTAAGTGAGTTCCCAACCTGTAATTAGATTAACTTTAACTGTAGTTTGCTAGAGTAGTTTTAGTTATTCCTTGTTAATCTGGTTTGCTAAATAATAAACTGAAGCTGAGAAATAGTAACTCTAGAGACCCGTGGATTCGATATTTATCACTTGAGCCACTATACTGCAGTCCCTTCCATTGGTTACACTTGGCCATTGTTAGGTGTTGTGTTTTAGCGAGTCAAGTTTTTGGCGCCGTTGCCGGGGACTTTCTAGAGTATTAGGAAAGGCACAAGTTTGTTACTTTAGCGTTTTTCTTTTATTTTCCACCCTTGCTTTTCACTTGGGTGTTTTTGTTGGTGTAGATCTGAATCATGGATCCTCATGGCTTCTCCAACAATTGGGGGTATCCACCACCACCCGAGTGGTATTACCCCGAGATTCCCTGGAGCAATCAAGGAGGAGAAGACTATGGATTCGGGTTCCAGTACCAACCCCCTTACTACGGAGAACAACCGGACCCCTGGGCATATCAAGAACAACCTCATTACCAAGAAGAATTTCTCCCACAACCAGAGGGCCATGGAGCTGGAATTACCCATGGCGGCCTTCACGAGCCATTCTGCAGAGCCATGCTACACTCCACAGCCAGATCCACACTATGAATTGAGGCTTCTCATGGAGAGATCATGCTCCAGGATGGATCATTGTGTCCAGGCTTTTCGTGAAACAGAGGAGATCCTCCTGAGCCTTAAGAAGAGTGTCGATGATCTTGAGCGATCTTTGGCACAACCTGCTCCAGATCACCCTTCTGCTACCATACAAGAAGAGGAGGAGGAAGAAGAAGGCTACACGGACATTGTGGAGCACACTGAAGTTGTCACGGAGAGCTCCCGTGATGATCATGATCAGAATGTCATGTCGTAGCCGACCACACTTCCCACATCCCAAACTGAGCTTTGCAGATGCGGGCATGAGTGAGGAGATGCAAGAAGATCTCATGAAAGAAATTGCTTGGCAACTTGCTCTCCAATCTGTGCTAGAAGAAGAAGAGCAAGAAAGGGTGCAGAAAGAAGTTGTGGAGGATGACGAAAGTGAAGCAGAAGGAGTTCTTGATCATTTCCCAGGGGTGATACCACATGAAGAAGAAAGGGGGGTTGCAGAAGCAATTGGCGTCCAGGCTAAGGACGAAGTTGAGGTGGAAGAGGCTTGCACCGGCTATGAGTTACTTGTGATATCTCCACCGAACTTCGAGGAGCTGCTTAGCAAGGACCCATTTGCAGTGTCTCTTTGCAGACCAAGGTCACGTCGACATCGGTCCCTCTTGGTGGACGCGATGGTGGTCAATCGATGCTGTCATATCTAGTTTGGGCCAATGAGACGAGAGAAGAGAAGAAGAGGTCTCGAGGGTGGAGATTTCATCTGCATCAAGTACATGAGCCTTCATCACCTACCACACCACATGCTCGTGACTTGAGACTCCACCTCATCGACGAGTACCTCAACTTCAAGGAGGCTCTAGCATGGACCGAAACTTAGGAGCCATCGTCCGGCTCACGACGTGAAAGAAGCACTTGTTGGGAGGCAACCCAACCAGTCGGTTTGCATTTCTTTCTCTATTTCTCCTCGGTTGAGTCAGTTTTGCTATTTGGTTTTAGAGTCAATAACTCAACCTTTGTGAGATTTTGTGTGGTGTTTGTGTTCTGATTACTCTCTCTTTCTGGAATGCACCGCATGACCCGTTCATCATCATTCACCCTTGATCTGGTAACTTCGTTCTACCCTCCCTAGCTTTCCTCCATTGAGGACAATGTCGTGCTTAAGTGTGGGGGGGTGTTCGATTATTTATGCGGGTGAATGTTTGGCTGTTTGTGTGCTGGAGCCTAGTCCACTGTCCAAATCTCGAGATTTGAGGGCTCCAAGTACTGCTGTTTGATCATATTGGCACTGTGTTTTGATTGGTGAATTGAATGGTTTTCGGATTGATGCATGACAGCTTGATTGTGACTAGGACAACCTATGATGAGGACTGAGACGTGCAGTAGAATTGTGTAGGGGTTCAGTTTTTCAACTGTTTGCTTACCAACTGTGACTTGGATTGATTACTTGGATTGATTACTTGTTCTTGACAGTCGTTTATGCATCTAGTTCAGGGTATCAGAATGTGAGATAGAGCATATAGGTAGCTATGTGAGATTTGAGCCTGTTCGTTTCGTTCTTGTGCGATAGTTCCCTCTTCCATGATGCGAAGCTACCGTGCGCTGGATTATGACTGAACGCCTCTAAGTCAGAATCCGGGCTGGCACCGACGCGTGTGTCCGCTGCCCGATTGTCGACCAGCAGTAGGAGCCCTCCGGCTCCCAAAGGCACGTGTCGTAGGTGAAGCCCGCGGGCGGATGAGTCCGACGGGCCGCCTTGAAGTACTATTTCCACCGAGCAGCGGATAGAATCCTTTGCAGACGACTTAAATACGCGACGGGGTATTGTAAGTGGCAGAGTGGCCTTGCTGCCATGATCCACTGAGATTCAGCCCTATGTCGCTCAGATTCGTCCCTCCCCATCATCAAACTCCCTCAACATCAAGCGAGGCTTAGCCGCCACCATCCACGACTTAATATGCCCAAGTCCCAACTCACGGGGAACAATACGATGATAGATCAACTATGTGTCCCTTACATGCCCAAGTCCCCACTAACTGTGCCTCTATTATTTGCCAAGTCCCCCTCCATCCAAGTCTTCAATGCTTTCATGGCCAACACATGAATGAGAGGATCCATGTACCAAACCACATGAGCAAATGAGGATCCATTGTGAGCCAATGTTGTCGTCCCGCGGTCAAAGTTGGCCTTCCCACGGCAAGCCATTGCGTGTAGATCGAAAAGTTGTGTCGGGAACCCAAGAAAACACCTGCCCGGATCGGCTGCCCAAGTGCACATTTCCTCGGCCGAGTGCACAGCCGAGATGTGCACATGGCCGAGACTTCTCGGCCGAGTGCATTGCCGAGGTGTGCACATGGCCGAGATTTCTCGGCCGAGTGCACATTTCCTCGGCCGAGTACACAACCGAGGTGTGCACATGGCCGAGACTTCTCGGCCGAGTGCACTTTTCCTCGGCCGAGTGCACAGCCGAGGTGCACACCTGGCCGAGACTTCTTGGCCGAGTGCACAGCCGAGGTGTGCACATGGCCGAGACTTCTCGGCCGAGTGCACTTTTCCTCGGCCGAGTGCACTGCCGAGGTGTGCACATGGCCGAGACTTCTCGGCCGAGTGCACATTTCCTCAGCCAAGTGCACAGCCGACGTGCACACCTGACCGAGACTTCTCGGCCGAGTGCACTTTTCCTCGGCCGAGTGCACTTTTCCTCGGCCGAGGTGCACACCTGGCCGAGATTTCTCGGCCGAGTGCACATGATCAAAAATTCATGAAACTTAGTGGGAGACCTAGAATTAGTGTCCTTAACGTGCATGCAAAATTTCGTGTCAAAACTCCTTAAATTGAAGATTTTATGTGGGTGTGACTCCTCGGACATTGGCATGTCAACCTTTGACAGTGTGCAGAAAACCTTAAGAGCACTATAGGGGGGTGGTGCCTGTCTGCCTCCCTGTGGCCCACGGGCGGCCAAGGCCAATGACGAGTGGGGGAGCTAGCCTCGTCATTGGAGAGCCGAGGGGAGTTGAGGAAATGTCGGTAGTGGGAAAAAATGTGGGATTAAACGTGGGGGAAAACCGAAAAAACCGATATTTCAGCCCCGACAAGTGCACTCGGCCAGCCCAACCGAGTGCACTCGGCTAGCCCAGGTGAGAAATCTCGGCCAGCCTTTGTAGTTGACCGAGAGATCTCGCACAGGCGGTCGAGAATCCTCGGCCAGCGCTGCCGAGTGCACTTCTCGGCCAGCGCTGCCGAGTGCACTTCGCGGCCAGCGCTGTCTAGTGCTCTCGGCCAGCGTTGTCGAGTGCTCTCGGCCAGCTCGGCCAGAGTGCTCTCGGCAAGCTGCTGCCGAGTTTTCTCGGCAGCTCGGCCAGAGTGCTCTCGGCCAGCTGCTGCCGAGATTTCTCGGCCAGCGTTGTCGAGTGCTCTCGGCCAGCTGCTGCCGAGTTTTCTCGGCCAACTCGGCCAGAGTGCTCTCGATAAGCTGCTGCTGAGTTTTCTCGGCCAGCTTGGCCAGAGTGCTCTCGGCCAGCGCTATCGAGTGCACTCGGCCTGCTGCTGCCGAGATTTCTCGACCAACCGTTGTCCGCTGATGTTTTTGTGGAATATCGACAGCGGGTGAATCGTGTATCGATATTTGCTCTCGATGAATGTGGGTTCTTTTGATTTTCCTCTTCGGAGGCGAATGTGGGTTGTCCGAAAATGTTTTTGTGGATCATCGACAGTAGGTGAACCGTGTATCGATATTTGCTCTCGACGAATGTGGGTTCTTTTGATTTTCCTCTTCGGAGGTGAATGTGGGTTGTCCGAAAATGTTTTTGTGGATCATCGACAGCGGGTGAACCGTGTATCGATATTTGCTCTCGACGAATGTGGGTTTCTTTGAATTGTATCTTTGGAGGCAATTTACGTGCTAAGCGGTGCGCAAGTAGCTTCATCAAGTGAATTCGCGAGTTGAGTTTTAGCTATATGTTAAGCTTGGCAGTGGGTCGTCTTGTTGGGGTTGGTTTGCGTTGTACGTGATGCGCATGAGTGGTAGTTGAGTTGTTTG
>CAMGYJ010000006.1:2608206-2678206 GCA_946122785.1 Linum tenue | reverse complement strand
TCCCACTACCGACATTTCATGACTCCCCTCGGCCCTCCAATGACGATCCTAGCACCCCCCCCCCCCTCGTCATTGGCCTTGGCCACCCATGGGCCACAAGGGGGCAGACAGGCACCACCCCCCTATAGTGCTCTTTAGGTTTTCTGCACACTGTCAAAGGTTGACATGCCAATGTCCGAGGAGTCACACCCCCATAATATCTTCAATTTAAGGAGTTTTGATACGAAATTTTGCATGGACGTTAAGGACAGTAATTCTAGGTTTCCCACCAAGTTTCACGAATTTTTGATGTGTAAATTATTTTCTACAAATTTGTTATTGTCGAAACTTTAAAAAATCATAAACCATAAACCACAACTCCAAATTTCGTGAAATTTGTTCTGGAAGCACCTTACTATGTGTACAATTGAATGGGACAATAAAATTGAGAAAGGCCTGACAAAATTTTACAAACTCTTCACAAAGGGTCTCGGTACCATGGAAGGCGCTTCACAAACAAGACTTAATTTGAGTCTATGTTGAAGAGTTCAATATTATGTGTTTGTAATTCACCATGAAACAACTATTGGCATCAATGAATCATGTTTGGACAACTTGTCATGGTGTTTCAACACCAGCAAGTAGGAGAAAACAATTTTTAATTGTTGGTACCAAAAAAAAGCAGCTGATTTAGTAGCGCGGGCTGCAATAAGGGCTCGGTACCCGCTACAGTGCCTATTATCCAAAGAGGAATCCTTCCAGTAGTATCGGCCATTTATTCGACTTCCCTCCAAATTTAATCAAGCAGTCATGCTAGAGACATAAACCTTATTACCACCCCTTTATCAGTTTATTCGATCTTGGGGTCGAGAGAAAACAGCATTTTGGCCCTCGAATTAGTTTGGGTGAATCGTGCCCGATGAGCATCACTTTGGCCTAGATTTCTCGGCCATGAGCACACCTTGGCCGAGAAATGTGCACTCGGCCGAGAAAAATGTGCACTCGGCCGAGAATTCTCGGCCAGGTGCGCACCTCGGCAGTGCACTCGGCCGAGGAAAAGTGCACTCGGCCGAGAAGTCTCGGCCAGGAGCGCACCTCGGCTGTGCACTCGGCCGAGGAAAAGTGCACTCGGCCGAGAAGTCTCGGCCAGGAGCGCACCTCGGCTGTGCACTCGGCCGAGGAAAAGTGCACTCGGCCGAGAAGTCTCGGCCAGGAGCGCACCTCGGCTGTGCACTCGGCCGAGGAAAAGTGCACTCGGCCGAGAATTCTCGACCATGTGTGCACCTCGGCTATGCACTTGGCCGAGGGAATGTGCAATCGGTCGGGAAGTATCGGCCAAGTGTGCACCTCGGCTGTGCACTTGGCCGAGGAAAAGTGCACTCGGCCGAGAAGTCTCGGCCAAATGTGCAACTCGCCTGTGCACTTGGTCGAGGAAAAGTGCACTCAGCCGAGAAGTCTCGGCCAAGTGTGCACCTCGGCCAAGTGTGCACCTCGGCTGTGCACTTGGCCGAGGAAAAGTGCACTCGGCCGAGAAGTCTCGGCCAAGTGTGCACCTCGGCCAAGTGTGCACCTCGGCTGTGCACTTGGTCGAGGAATTGTGCACTCGACCGAGAAGTCTCGGCCAGGTGTGCACATCGGCTGTGCACTCGGCCGAGGAAAAGTGCACTCGGCCGAGAATTCTCGGCATGTGTGCACCTCGGCTGTGCACTTGGCCGAGAGAATGTGCACTCGGCCGAGAAGTCTCGGCCAAACCTCCACCGGAGTAAACAGATTGAGGCCCTAACGAACCAAACCTGCATTACCGAATTGAATTCGGTATAGAATAGTGAATTGGCTCCTCGACTAAAGTCGCCAATTCACCACCTTCAATTAAGGGTGCGCTATCAACCTAGGCAGATATTCTCATTCTAGGTTAAAGCAGAAACAACAGGAATTTGATCAAGATTCAAGTCATTCAATCATTCAAGCCTTAATCGAATATAATCAAATCATAAACTCTGTACTTGGGTTCATACAATCAGACCTAACATACAAATCTAGGGTTCCCCATACCCAGATGAATGGGGAAACTACTCCATGGAGAGAGAAGCAAAAGCAGATTCAGACGCAGAAATCATACTGTGAAGGATGAGTTTCTGCTCCTGGTTGTCAATCGACACTTCTCCAAGCTCAAGCCGGGCTCCAATGGTGATGAAGATCAAGCTATGGCACTTGGGAACTTTGGTTCGTCGCTTTCTCTCTCTAGGAATCGCTCTGTCTCTCTAAAACTCGGAACCCTTGAAATTTAGCCTTCTTTTCCCTTAAAACTGCTGCCTGTCGCGATACCCGGTCGAAATACCCGGTCGGGTATTTTTGTCCTCCAGCACACTTCAAGCCTCACTTGCTCCTTTCGACCCGAATCTCGTTCCTTCGCCTCGATTCCAACGCTGGGTCCTGAAATATGACATAAACGCACAACCTAGCGTGAAATTGGCTTAAAAAACGAGAATCAACATCTCAAATGGCTCAAGAATAGGGGTAAAACATGTATAATTATCCCACTCCCCCACACTTAACCGTTTGCTTGTCCCCAAGCAAACCTAACTCAAACCAATGCAACTCTCCAGACCTCTGTAGCAACCAACAACCCCGGTCATAGGTAGAGGATTTCCTAGATCATTTAGCAGCTTACGAGGTCAACCGACGCACAAGTCATCTCATAGCTTCTTCGGCGAGAGCACTAGTCTCGAGTCGGTATCATGGCAAATAGTGAACAGAGGACAAATGAATCGTGGATGAATGGACTCTCAAAAACAAAAGATCATGGACCCACTTTTTTAATGTGCTCTATTTTCTTATTGAAGATGGTTGGAACCCCTTTTCTTTCTTTTTTTTTTGCTTGTTTTTTCTTCTTCTTTTTTTTCCAAAGGTTCCAACCTATTTTTCAGAAAATGGGGGCTCCCACCTAGCAAAGGTTTTGCGGGAGCCCGGCTCTTACCGGCCATGCCAGAAGCGGATGTCTCGAGCCTCGTGCGGGGGAAAGACATGTAAGGGGGCTGGAGGTAGTAGGTGGAAATTGGGAACGGATTCCCGTCTCCCCTTACACACTTTCGCCCTATTCGCACGGGAGACGTTATTTTAAAGCACATTTTCGAGCACCTGTTATTTCCAAAACATGATACAAGAGTCCATGACAGGTAGAGAGTCCACAACACCACACAATTCAAGGGTCCTAAGATCACTAATTCACTCAATCAACCAACACAGTATGAAGAAGAAATGAGACTTCTTAAATGCATCAACATCCTCCATAGTGCTACACTACCTCCCTAGGTTCAAAGCATACTGAGAAGGCAATTGCAAAGAACACGTACTTGGAGCCCTCAAATTAAAAAAATTTGGACAGTGGACTAGGCTCCAAGCACACAAACAGATTAATGCAGTCAAAAGATAAACATCCCCCCCACACTTAAGATCGACATTGCCCTCAAGAAACTAAACCGACACAAGACAGTTTGCATGCTGACAAAGACAAAACACTCAAAACATGCCACTACGGCCCTCCGAGACCGGTGAAGTCAATTTGGTTCATAAGGTCGTCGTCTCCATCCTCCGGTGGTGGTGGTGGCAAATGGTCCCACCGGGTGGTCCAGTGGTGCTCCTCTGGTGGGTGACAAGCCTGGAGCAGGTGCTCCGAGTACTCCATCAATCGGCGGCCTCGATCTCTCTCCCGCTCGATGAGAGCACTAGTGACTCCCATATGGGTGTCCAAGCGGCCGAGGCGCTCGTCAACAACCGTCAGCCTGGACTGGTACTCGGCCTGGTGGGCCGAATACTGCTGGTAGAACTGGACCTGATGGTCCATGAGCTGCTGGTTCTGAAGACCGAGCTGCTGGAACTGGAGCCCCATCAGCTGGAACTGCTCCGTGAAGAAATCCATCAACGGGCCAGAGGCCATCGACGGACCAGAAGGACCAGAGGAAGACTCGCCTCTCTCTGATCTCCGTCGAGGCTGAAGGTCCCCTGGTGGAGAGAGCGGGGGCTCCGACTCATCAGCATCCATGGCCCCACCATCATCATCATCATCCTCATCCTCCTCCTCACCGGAGTAGTCAGCGTCATCCTCGTCTTCATCGAGATCCACAGCCTCCTCAGGAGGCATGGAAAGCCCATCGACCCAGGTGCGGGTGCCATCAGTGACCAGGAGGAGTGCATTGTGGAGCACATCCCGGCTGAGGGGGGTGGATCCGCCCAGTGCAGAAGAATCGCGGAGTCCCTGGAGGCTGATGTCAAAATGGCGCGCCAGACGGGTGATCAGGGGACCACAGTAGAGATGCTTGGGCTTCCCGTGGCACCGGAAGAAAGTGGTGGCCACGAAAGAACCCAAGTGCAACATATGCTCCGGGTCCCTCATCGGTGACGTTGGGGACGATGGAGCGGGTGATGAGCAGGTTCAGGATGTGCCACGTCGGCTTGAGTGTAACATCCCTACCCTCGTACTAATTATTACGTCATAATGATGTGTTTGTGATCGGGTTACAAAAATTGATCTTTTGAACCGAAAATGTAACATTTCCTCAGAGGTTATAAGAGTAACATCCTGCTCCAAGATCACAAAGTGATTTACTGAACTCTGTACCTCCAATGACACATGGAATAGTGCGGGAGGTTCATAAGGCTTTACCTCTTCATTCTTGAATTTTTTTTCACCTATGGAGTTGCACAGACACAACCCTGAGTTCGGAGGCATTCCCCTCACGAAGGAAAGTTCGGAGCGCGATAAAGACATTTATGCACGTATCTACATCCTCGGCATGATCGGAGGAGTTTTCTTCCCCAAGAAACCCTACAACCTAATCAGCAATTCATGGTTGAAGATCATACTTGGTAGTTGGGATGATATGGGAAACCTGAGCTGGGCATCTGCTTGCCTAGCTCATCTCTACCGATCCCTATGTAATGGTAGTGCGAGAGCGGTGAAGGAGATTGATGGTGCCATGTTCATCGTCCAATTTTGGGCTTGGGAGCATTTGCCATGGATTGCGCCGAAGGTAGACCCTAACAAGGAATGGGGACCCGACCATCCCCTACGACATGAAGCTTATGGTTGTATGTAAATATCTTCTATCCCACTCATAGTTCTCACCTTTTTTTTACTAATTTAGTTTTTTATAACGAAATTTTTTGTATGTACTAACATTGTGTACTTTTCCATATTAATAGGTGGCTTGGTGAAACAACATTCGACAACCTAGGAGCGCATAAGTTGGAGGAGTATCGTAGGAGGCTTGATCACCTTTGGGAAGCAGAGGTGAGCATCATAATACGCTATTAAAACCTACTTTTTTAACTTATATTATTATGTTGATTAATGGTTTTATTTTTTAAACCTTCGTAGCTTAAGTTCGATCTGTATCCAGAACGGATTGTTGCGCATCACGTCCACAAGTTCCCGCTACATCCCCGTCAATGGTGCACCCGAGTTCCACTAATCTGCCACCATATAGTGGAGTGGCACTTGCCGGATCGATGTCTACGACAATTTGGACGTGAGCAATGCATGCCATTGGATGTCCCGGAGAGTCAGAAGGGGTACCACGGGAAAGATGGTCGACAAGGACCTACTAATTGGCCGGAGGAGTATAAGCCGTTGATCCGGCTGTGGAATGTTAGGCAAGATCAGGATATTGTGACGGCATCTCATGTGGGGCGGATGGGCTACCATGACCCATACCTGGAAACCTACCGAAGACAATCTGTTCGTTACATGACCCCCGAAGGAGCGGCGGACGGAGCATTGGTAAGAAATTAATTTTTTATTTGTTTAGTCATGCGGTGCATTATTTTTTAAATGGCTAACTTTGTTATTTTGTTCGATTTAGGTTGATGGCATCGAGCGAATCCACGACCTCGCGCGGACGGCAGATCATTCGGCGGCGGGTCGAGAGGTGGGGCTCATTCGAAGGATAGCGAACAATCTCCTTGGCTGTATGCGAGCGCGCGGACGTGACCATCATAGATACCCTCCAGTTCCCCCAGTGAGACCGCCGCCGGTGACGCTAGATGTTGACCCGGTGCCTCCGCCGGTCCCTAGAAGGCAAAACAAAGCTACGAGGGATCGACCTCACGTGCCGGAGATCAAGCCGATTGCGGCGTGGAAGGCGCCTACTCCTTTGGAGGTGTGCAGCGGTGAAGGGGGGAGTACTCACTACGATCCCACGCCCGGAAGCCAGTATGATTCGCGGTCAAGTTTCCAATACAATCTCCGGCCCAGTTTCCAGTATGAACAACGGCCAAGTACATTTCATGACGGCACATCTTCAGCTACTTGGGCCGAGGGTTCATACTCAAGTCCCCACCAAGACTACTCACCTTTGCAGCGACCACAACAACAATGGCAACAACAATGGCAATCCACTCCACACCAAGACTTCTCACCTTGGAATCGACCACAACAACAATGGCAATCCACTCTCCACCGTATGATCATGGATAGCCCTCGACCGCAGACGGAGGGGCCACCTATCACGGAACCGAGGCAGCATAGCACGGAGGATCGCCCTTCTACGGCGAATAGGACTCTGCCACCCGTTCCACCATCAGCTACACCCGGTGGACCAGTCGCCCATCGCACAAGGAAACAGAGGGCAAACCGTCGAAATAATGCATGAGTGTGACAAATTGTGTTTATTTCAAGTTATGTATTGTTTAAATTAAGTTGAACAATGGTGTTTTTAGGTGAAGTTATTTTTTAGTTTTTTCATGTAGTGTGTTTGTGTTCGTGATGTGTTTTATTCAAAAAGATGGAAAAATTGCACCAAAGTTTGTTAATTGTGCAAATCTCCAATGTCATTTAAGCACACAACATACAAGTAGAGTAACCATTAAAATTAATACACAAAGATGGAACAAACGCATGAAATCAATCTAAGCGCCATTATCCGGGTTCACCACGTCGGGCCCTGCATTTTGAGGACCAATTGGTCCGGGACATTTTCGTTTATCTTCCACTTTGATCCATTTCATTTGGAATCCTTTTTCTCCGCGGGGGCCCTGTTTCCCGCCTAAGCCCGATTGGTGGAATGATGACCATACCCTCATAAACTGGCCAGTAAGCTTCATCCGGCAATGCACGGAAACTAGTACGATAACTGCTCTTTTGTGAGTCAATGTTGAAAAACGGACTCACGAAATGACGAGGGTCTTTGCTCCTGTGCTTTATTACAGCCATTGCATGAGAACATGGTACCCCTCTACCCTGATACTTCTGACAAGAGCACTCCCCCTTTTTAGTCCTAAAGTTTACGGTGACTTCATGGCGATGACCCCCACGTCTCCAATCCTCCCAGTGCCCAGTCTCGACCGAATACTAGCCAGCATTTCGGTTCATCACAGTGACTGTGTGGTGAGAGCTCTTCCGATTATCTTTTCCCATTATTTTTGTGACATAATCAGAGTGTACCTTACCCTGTGCCTCCCTCTTCTCACACTAGTGGAGACGGTTGACGAACCATCTGTTTGTTTTCCAGAATGTCATCTCAACAATTGCAGAGATGGGGAGTGCACGAAATTCCCTGTAGACGTTGTTGATACTCTCGCTTGAGTTTGTTGTGGCAATACCCCATCTGTGACCTCCGTCCTTATGAAAAGTCCACATTTCAAGGTCATGTTGATCAAGCCACTGCGCACCTTCAGGGATATTTGACGGATATTCTGCATCTTCTCTTTAAATTTCTTCTCTTGGTACGCGACAGCTGACGAATATAAAAAAAAACGTAAGATAAGTAAGATCGACCTTATTGCCAATACAAGTACACTTGTAAGACTCTTAAGAGAGGTATACATCTCCTTAGAAACACAGTCTTTTTGACAGAAAAAGGGGGGATCCGAGGATCGCTTAGAACCCGATTTTCCCAGGTCATGGGGGGATCACGATGATCACTTAAGTCCCCATTTCCTTAGACATGCATTTCTTTACAAAGAGTCTAAATAAGTGTTGTATTGTATTGTATTGAAACACTCAATACTTTTATACAGTTGAAAAAATTTACAGATAGACAATTAATTAGAACGGTTACCAATCCACCATAGACTGTCAGCAAGCTTCTTTCGCTTGAAATGATGGTTCCAGTTGCTCTTGAAATGCCGGATGCACCATCTCTGTGACCAGTTCCAGGCTGGATCCAAGCCTAAGATAGCAGCCCGTATACCGGCGTGGCGATCTGAGATGATAGTCAGGTTCGTCCGCCTGGTGACATGGAGCTGAATTTTTCTGAAGAACCATCCATAGCTATAGGTATTCTCTCCCTCCACAATGGCAAAGGCTAATGGACATACTAATCTATTTGCATTTTCTCCGCTGGCAATCAGTAGAGTACCCTTGTACTTGCCGGTAAGGAATGTTCCATCAACTTGAATCACAGGAACACAATATGGAAAACCATCAATACATGGCTTGAAGGCCCAGAAAAGACGCTTGAATTGGCGATTGTTACCAGGCACCGACGGTTGAATTTCTTCATCTTGGTAGCGAGGCGAGAAAATGGTGCCAGGGTTAGACACCTCCAACGCCAAAATCAATTTGGGAAGGAATGCATATGATTCTTCCCAGTCACCAAACACGGCAGCCATTGCTTTCTGTTTCCCATGCCACGCTTTCTTGTAGTTAATGATATAACCATAACGACTAGAAATGTGGGCGATGATGGTTTTCACCTTCAGGTTGGGCTGCTCCTAAATTAGATGTTTGATAGCCGCGGCAACCACCCTTGATTTCAACTGTCGATGGCCTTGGGATGTTATTGATGACACACATGTGTGTGTGTGTTCACCGCACGGGATATGACCCAATAGCCGACTCTCTTGCTCTTGATGGCCCGGACCCTAGCTTTGCATCCCTCATTTTGGTTATTGCATCGAACCATCAGCCTCTTTATGTCGGACTGGGTTGTCTGCCATTCAAAACTCCGAGTCATTGCTTCAGTGGAAATAGCGTGTCGGACCTCATTCTTCGTTGCAAATTGTTGGCCCTTCGTAAAGCCAGTTTGTGGACCCCATACTGGCACATCTGGCGGGTCCATGTCGGTATCAACATACCAATCTTCATTTTGAATGTGACTGTAGTATGGAATAGGTACACGGTCGTGAGGTACCTCATCACCATCTGCGTCTGAATCTGAATCTGGACCGGAATCATCAGCACCTTCCAGCGGATCGAAGCTGTCTGCACTAACTTCGCCTTCCTCTTCTTCAACCTCAGGGTCACTAACTGGACTTGGATTGACCTCTTCTTCCATTTGATTATCAGCATGAAAGGCACCTTCACCTTCACTACCTCCGTAATGGTAGTTGTGGTAACTAACACCGCTTTGATAGAAGTTGTACTCAGGTGGGTACTGGTAGCCTGATTGTTGGTTGTAATCATATTGTTGAGCTTCTTCTTCATATGAAGGGAAGGATTGATGACTTCCTCCAGTTCCATGATGATACTCTTGCCTCCAACTCGAGTCTTGGAAATCCTGGTGGGGATGATCTTCGTATAATACACTCCCACCGTGGATACCAGATGTTTGGCCATCTCCAGAATGACCTACACTGCCTTCGACAACCTCGGTGTAAATGAACATCTCCGCTTGCTTAATTTTATTGGTGGTCAAAAATTGAACCATGGCATCAACGTCCTCCTGAGTGGAATGAAGAACCAGTTCCAGCTGATGGGGCTCCAGTTCCAGCAGCTCGGTCTTTAGAACCAGCAGCTCATTGACCATCAGGTCCAATTCTACCAGCAGTATTCGGCCCACCAGGCCGAGTACCAGTCCAGGCTGACGGTTGTTGACGAGCGCCTCGGCCGCTTGGAGACCCATATGGGAGTCACTAGTGCTCTCATCGAGCGGGAGAGAGATCGAGGCCGCCGATTGATGGAGTACTCGGAGCACCTGCTCCAGGCTTGTCACCCACCAGAGGAGCACCACTGGACCACCCGGTGGGACCATTCGCCACCACCACCACCGGAGGATGGAGACGATGACCTTATGAACCAAATCGACTTCACCGGTCTCGGAGGGCCCTAGTGGCATGTTTTGAGTGTTTTGTCTTTGTCAGCATGCAAACTGTCTTGTGTCGGTTTAGTTTCTTGATGGCAATGTCGATCTTAAGTGTGGGGGGATGTTTATCTTTTGACTGCATTATATCTGTTTGTGTGCTTGGAGCCTAGTCCACTGTCCAAATTTTTTTAATTTGAGGGCTCCAAGTACGTGTTCTTTGCAATTGCCTTCTTAGTATGCTTTGAACCTAGGGAGGTAGTGTAGCACTATGGAGGATGTTGATGCATTTAAGAAGTCTCATTTCTTCTTCATACTGTGTTGGTTGATTGAGTGAATTAGTGATCTTAGGACTCTTGAATTGTGTGGTGTTGTGGACTCTCTACCTGTCATGGACTCTTGTATCATGTTTTGGAAATAACAGTTGCTCGAAAATGTGCTTTAAAATAACGTCTCCCGTGCGAATAGGGCGAAAGTGTGTAAGGGGAGACGGAAATCCGTTCCCAATTTCCACCTACTACCTCCAGCCCCCTTACATGTCTTTCCCCCGCACGAGGCTTGAGACATCCGCTCCTGGCATGGCCGGTAAGAGCCGGGCTCCCGCAAAACCTCTGCTAGGTGGGAGCCCCCATTTTCTGAACAACAGGTTGGAACCTTTGGAAAAAAAAAGAAGAAAAAACAAGCAAAAAAGAAAGAAAAGGGGTTCCAACCATCTTCAATAAGAAAATAGAGCACATTAAAAAAGTGAGTCCATGATCTTTTGTTTTTGAGAGTCCATTCATCCATGATTCATTTGTCCTCTATTCACTATTTGCCATGATACCAACTCGAGACTAGTGCTCTCGCCGAAGAAGCTATGAGATGACTTGTGCGTCGGTTGACCTCGTAAGCTGCTAAATGATCTAGGAAATCCTCTACCTATGATCGGGGTTGTTGGTTGCTACAGAGGTTTGGAGAGTTGCATTGGTTTGAGTTAGGTTTGTTTGGGGACAAGCAAACGGTTAAGTGTGGGGGAGTGGGATAATTATACATGTTTTTACCCCTATTCTTGAGCCGTTTGAGATGTTGATTCTCGTTTTTTAAGCCGATTTCACGCTAGGGTGTGCGTTTATATCATATTTCAGGACCCGGCGTTGGAATCAAGGCGAAGGAACGAGATTCGGGTCGAAAGGAGCAAGTGAGGCTTGAAGTGTGCTGGAGGACAAAAATACCCGACCGGGTATTTCGACCGGGTATCGCGACAGGCAGCAGTTTTAAGGGAGAAGAAGGCTAATTTCAAGGGTTCCGAGTTTTAGAGAGAGCGATTCCTAGAGAGAGAAAGCGACGAACCAAAGTTCCCAAGTGTCATAGCTTGATCTTCATCACCATTGGAGCCCTGCTTGAGCTTGGAGAAGTGCCGATTGACAACCAGGAGCAGAAACTCATCCTTCAAAGTATGATTTCCGCGTCTGAATCTGCTTTTGCTTCTCTCTCCATGGAGTAGTTTCCCCATTCATCTGGGTATGGGGAACCCTAGATTTGTATGCTAGGTCTGATTGTATGAACCCAAGTACAGAGTTTATGATTTGATTATATTCGATTAAGGCTTGAATGATTGAATGACTTGAATCTTGATCAAATTCCTGTTGTTTCTGCTTTAACCTAGAATGAGAATATCTGCCTAGGTTGATAGAGCACCCTCAATTGAAGGTGGAGAATTGGCGACTTTAGTCGAGAAGCCAATTCACTATTCTGTACCGAATTCAATTCGGTAGTGGAGGTTTGGTTCGTTAGGGCCTCAATCTGTTTACTCCGGTGGAGGTTAGTCGCCCGCTAGAGATTCAAATTGAGAGGGTCTGGAGACCTTTAGTCGAGACTTCAGACTGTTTAAGAACCTTCCGCAGTATAACTTTCATGAAAACTGAACTTGGTAAATTGAAATTCGGCTTAATTGCAGTCTAGGGGGAACCATATCCGGGTGACCTCTCTCGCCTTGAAAACAACCGTTTAACTTGCTTTGTTTGTTTGTTAATTTGGACTTGCACTAAAGTTTCACTGCTAGATAACAAGAATTCACCGAGTACTCGTCAAATCTAGGACCCGGGTTGACATTAAAACCCAAACCCGCTATACTACGCTCTAGGAAGTGGTTACACTTGGCCAATTTTTAGAGTGACAGTAGGAGTGAGTCAATGATAGTTCATCTTTGATCTCTGCATAGATAGCAAGGCAGAAAAAGTTTAGAGTAGTGGTCAATAGCACACACTCCTAAAAATAAGTAAACCAGAGCTGTGTTCAAAGCCACTAGTATGGAGTGAAAAATGAAAGTCTAACAATACATGCATACACCTAGTCATGTCTGGAAAGATCTCACAATCAAACATGAAATTAATAAACTTCAAAGATGATGCTTTCTTTTTCCCCTTTTCTTTTCCAATTTTTAAAATTTCGTAATGCAATTGTCACGAAAATAGTATGCTTCTTTAGTATTAGAAGTTGTTAAACCTTCATGAATCACTACTATGCAGTTCTTGAAATTAATATAAACCTCTGCTATCTTCTCCACCAGGTCAGATTCTTCCCTCAAAATCTCTTGCAAAGTTGTACGATTTCTGGCCATATTCTTGATCACCCACCTCCTGCCAATAACCGAAGGAAAAATGCATAGAACAAGTTAACAACTCATGCAGTTCAGCAGATAAACAACAACACAGGAAGAGAATCAACTAGTACTTCATAGATATTACTTATGGCTCCATGCTTGCTCGCTCTTGGGTGAATAGGAAAGGACAAGGGCAGACAAGCGGAGCTCGTCAGTGAACATTGACGTTTGTGTCTTCTTCGATACTATTAACTTTCTGCAATTTGCATCAAGAACAGTCATTCATAAAAATAAAATAAAAACAAGAACAGAGGGGCACATTGGGCATAAACAAGCTGCAATTAGAGGGTTTAAAACACGGGTGCGAATCTACCATTTCCGGATCATTACGATTCAAATCAACCAGACCCATATAAATATAGAAAATTTCAAATTGGTTACCTGGAATTCCAAGCAGTCCCGAAATTAGGGCTTAACAACACAAGTGCTTTGCTGCATTTCATAACCGCAATTCCTAGAGCTTTAGCAGAACGAAGAGATGGGTCGCCGAGGTTCCTGTATTCTGCAATTGCATTCATGAATTGTTCTCTGACAGCCTTGTACAATAGGAGAACAACCTCGGAGTAAATGCCCAGTTTGTGATCTCGAATCAGAAAGCTCCCATCTCCACCATCCAGCGCATCCGAGGCTTCCGATCGTGAGCTACCAGCTTCAGGATCTCTCTCTAATGTCGTAAATTGCGAAGGGTGAATGAACCCTACTTCGTTGCTGAGCACGAAGGAGCACCAAAGCAGCCGAAAAACAAAATTGAACATAGGGTTGAGCGAATAAATTGAACGAAGGGGGAAACTTCCTGAATCAAATTTGACGACGATGCTTACATGAGGGGATCGGAATCGAGAATGCATTCGAATTGATTCAACAATTCCGACATGGTTTCGCTATCTGAATAGTACCTTCAGGCTTCAGTCATCATTACGAAAAACAAAATTGAACATAGGGTTGAGCGAATAAATTGAACGAAGGGGGAAACTTCCTGAATCAAATTTGACGACGATGCTTACATGAGGGGATCGGAATCGAGAATGCATTCGAATTGATTCAACAATTCCGACATGGTTTCGCTATCTGAATAGTACCTTCAGGCTTCAGTCATCATTACGAACTCCAGCGTCGATTTATTAGAAATTGAAAACGGAAAGAAACTAATGAAGTCAGCCCTATCATTCCAAACCCAAGTTGGGAAGAAAGAAGACTCCGTCGAAACTCACCCGAAGAGGAAGCGGACGGCGAGAGCTGCCGGCGAATAAAGATTTTGTTTCTCCCCTGATTCCACTTGGCAATAGCTGCCTTCGCAATCGCACCCTTCAACCGCGTGATGGTTAATCTATTTTGTTGGGCTGGGCCTACTGCCTACCACTTGAAAATGTCTTAGTACTCAAACCCCATTCATTTTTGAACGGCCCGCTATAAAGAGGAAAAAATCCAGAACTACCGTTATTTAAAAAAAAACAACTAGCACTGGGCCCGTCCCTTGGCCGGTTAAGTTTAACCAAAAATTGATGAAAAATATCATGCTAAAAATATAATAAGAAGAAAAGAAATACCAATGAAAACCTTGGGCATAGTTTGAGCTCTGAGACAGTTACATGCCACTTAAGCGCTGGCTGCGCTGGAGATAATTAGTATATAAACACACACCAATGGCTACTATAATTTCATCCCTTGTTCATTAAAAAGCATCATCAACTGTCTTCTATTCTTCTCACGGGGGCTAGTAACTAAAATCATGTTTAATGTTATCAAATTATATCACCGGAAGTTTTTATCTTTCTGCGAAACATTGCCATATAGTGCCTCTCTCTTGATATAGAATCTAGAGCCAGACAAAATTGGTCCCTGAACTCCCATCCATTACAGGCCATCTTATTCTTACCTAAAACAGAATTCACAACCTAACTCATTGCCTCAACTTTTCTATTTACCCAAATGTAAACTTAAACTCATCAATAGACTTGATCACTTACCACGAATCAATTCCTCAGCTGGCGGTCATAGATATCATTCTTGCTCACGTTGTGAAATTTCTGAGGGAACTGAACGAAAGCTAGCTTATGTGGTAACTAAATTATGTGGCTGTCACTACAGAGGCTAACAACAAAAGACACAATCTAGGAGACAAAAGCGGCCTGGAGTTAGATTATGAAGTGTAGGAAATAGTTTTCACCTTAGGCACAGAGATGCGAAAGGGATTACGGATTCTTTTAGGAAACAATATTATTCGAGTACCTGTAAGATGACAGTCATATATGTAGTAATATATTCCATAGACAGTGATCAAACAATTCAAAATTCCCTCGCGTCTATCGAATTCCATCATCTGCTCGCGTCTACCGTTGCTGATCACCTGCTCATGAAAATGAGGAAAGTGAAGCACACACTAATTGAAAAAGAACACTGTTGCAATCAAACTTGACGAATCCCTAGTAGCAGCCGAGAAATCCTCTAAAACAGAAACGACGGAAGAGGTCTCTGCCATTGACGTGGGATTTTGGTTTAGAAATTGTGGATTGGCCCCAATTAGGATTGGGTCGAGAACAAAGCAACACAACAACCCAATTGAATCCCTAAACCGAGGAGGTCATGAGAATGGGGAGATTGAAGCATGCAACAAAAGAAAGAAAACCAATGTTACAATGAAAGCAGAAACTATAAACTGACTCTGCTGCCGATTCCAAGTTCCAACCCCAATTCTAAATAGGGTTTACAGAAGGAAAGATGCAGTTAGAAACCCTATCTTGCCGTTGGAGAAGGAGGAAGTAGGCGGCTGGTGGCTGGAGTCGATGACGACGACAAAGATGACGGGGCCTTGATGGAAGTGGTGGTGGTGGGAAATCGGAGATGCGGTGGTAGAGAGGGGAGAAATAGTTTGGGGGAGGATTGAAAGATGAGTTATTGTGATGATGGGTGGTTATCAGAAAAAGAGGGAAACGATTCCATGGGAAGGCAAGGACGACGAATAGCTCGAATTGGAGAGGCATACTGGAAACTGATGTGTGTGTATTACAAAGCCAGAACATCAATCAGACGGATTTGGGGATTCAAGCGGCAAAAGGTCGCTATAACGGGAACAAAGTGGAGAATCAGTCGAACCTGGGTTTTGGAAGCAGAGAAGCTGAATCGGCGGATCCTGATTCCGAGGCTGGGTTTTGGTTTTGACGTGCAGTCAAGGAATTGAGCGGCGTCACCACGGCAGACATCAAAGGCTGGCAAAGGCTGGTCAGAGGGAGAAGTTGATGCTGGGCCTGGGATCGCAGTCAGTTGTCTAGCTGAAAGTGACCAGCACAAAATGCAGGAATATTTACCGTACAGGAGGCTCACCATATCTTATTCGGGGCCGTATTTGGGCCGCCCTGAGTTAGGCGGGCTTTGTTTGGCCCAGCCGGAGATGTAAGTTGTCCAGCGAGAGGGAGTGAGGCAAAACGCAAGGTTTCATTTAATCTGACCTATGTTTTGCTATTATATCTTACCTTAATAGTGCAAGAATTTTGTCAATTTCATGCTTACCTTAATAGTGCACACAAGATGTTCGATGAAATGCCTGTTTTGCATGCAATGTTGTGAGGACCGGTTGGGGCCCTCAATGATGTGCTTTGAGGGTGTATTTGCTATGGATTATGCTTGATTGATCGAGTTTTTGACCCCCGAACTATGGATGAAACCATGGTGGGTTGTTTTCTGTTATTAAGTGTGGGGGTGTGATTAACCTTTTATTTGGCTCTTTTGGTTCCAATTTGGGTTGTTCTTTTGTAGGACCATTACGAAACCCGACCCCAAGGACCCGTTCATTCGGGATTTGAAGCGGGGCCCCTACCAGGATCGGTTCAAGCAGGTCCTGGCCTGCTCGTTTGGACAGCACCACTGCTGGTCCAGGCGAGAGTTTGAGCAGTTCCACTGCTATGAGCACTTGGCCGCTATCGTCACCAACGGCCCGTGGCGCCGTCTGCTCTCCATCCGCGAGAAGGTCTACCACGAGCCCGTGCTGGAGTTCTACACGACCTTCAAGCACACATCCACAGAGAGTTGGACAGACAGTAACGCCGTCAAGTTCCGGCTCGGCGGTGTACCACGGTTATTGAGCTACCACGAGCTGGCCACTGCTCTCGACCTCGGCCTGGCCGATAGTGAGGACTACGTCACCGAGGTCAACGATCCGGCGGGCGTGAATGATATCTATGACCGCCAGCTGAGGAATTTATTCGTGGTAAGTGATCAAGTCCCTTGATGACTTTAAGTTTACATTTGGGTAAATAAAAAAGTTGAGGAAACGAGTTAGGTTGTGAATTCTGTTTTAGGTAAGAATAAGATGGCCTGTAATGGAAGGGAGTTCAGGGCATGTTAAAGGAAACCGTACCGGACATCATACCGGATTCCTTTCTGGTATGGTATTTTGTAGTACGACAGTGGTTCAACCGTTTTGTACCGGTAAATACCGTTTTTCACTATTGATGGAGAAATGAAATGCGATAGTATAAAAAATATAATCCATCAAAAAAAGAACCAAATAGAGCATTATACAACCACGGTGACCCATTTTCAACATAGAAAAATAGCAAAATAATATTCTTTTTTAATTATTTTCCACATATTGAACGAGAATACGGAGAAATGATGCTGAATCATAGACCAGGAAACCGGATCGTACAGGCCGATTCAACCGATCAAACCGAAAAAACCGGCCGGCACGGTAAAATCAACACAATCAGCCCACCGTGCCGCTTTTGGTCCAATTTCCTGTTGAACCGGTTGAACCGGCCAGTACGATCCGGTTTCCTAGTCTATGGTTCAGGGACCAATTTTGTCTGGCTCTAAATTCTATATCAAGAGAGGCACTATATGGCAATGTTTCGGAGAAAGATAAAAACTTCTGGTGATATAATTTGATAACATTAAACATGATTTTAGTTACTAGCCGCCGTGAGAAGAATAGAAGACAATTGATGATGCTTTTTAATGAACAACGGCTGTAATTATAGTAGCCATTGGTGTGTATTTATATACTAATTATCTCCAGCGCAGCCTTAGCGCTTAAGGGGCATGTAACTGTCTCAGGGCTCAGACTATGCCAAAGGTTTTCATTGGTATTTCTTTTCTTCTTATTATATTTTTAGAATGATATTTTTCATCAATTTTTGGTTAAACTTACCCGGCCAAGGGCCGGGCACGGTGCTAGTTGTTTTTTTAAAATAACGGTAGTTCTGGATTTTTTCCTCTTTATAGCCGGCCGGTCAAAAATGAATGGGGTTCGAGTACTAAGACATTTTCAAGTGGTAGGCAGTAGGCCCAGCCCAACAAACTAGATTAACAATCGCGCGGTTGAAGGGTGCGATTGCGAAGGCAGCTATTGCCAAGTGGAATCGGGGGAGAAACAAAATCTTTATTCGCCGGCAGCTCTCGCCGTCCGCTTCCTCTTCGGCCGAGTTTCGACGGAGTCTTCTTTCTTCACAACTTGGGTTTGGAATGATAGGGCTGACTTCATTAGTTTCTTTCCGTTTCCAATTTCTAATAAATCGACGCTGGAGTTCGTAATGATGACTGAAGCCTGAAGGTACTATTCAGAGCGAAAACATGTCGCAATTGTTGAATCAATTCGAATGCATTCTCTATTCCGATCCCCTCATGTAAGCACCGTCGTCAAATTGTTTCCCCTTCGTTCAATTTATTCGCTCAACCCTATGTTCAATTTGGTTTTTCGGCTGCTTTGGTGCTCCTTCGTGCTCAGCAACGAAGTAGGGTTCATTCACCCTTCGCAATTTGCGACATTAGAGAGAGATCCTGAAGCTGGTAGCTCACGATCGGAAGCCTCGGATGCGCTGGATGGTGGAGATGGGAGCTTTCTGATTCGAGATCACAAACTGGGCATTTCCTCGGAGGTTGTTCTCCTATTGTACAAGGCTGCCAGAGAACAATTCATGAATGCAATTGCAGAATACAGGAACCTCGGCGACCTATCTCTTCCTTCTGCTGAAGCTCTAGGTATTGTGGTTATGAAATGCAGCAAAGCACTTGTGTTGTTAAACACTGATTACAGGACTGCTTAGAATTCCAGGTAACCAATTTGAAATTTTCTATATTTATACGGGTCTGGTTGATTTGAATCGTAATGATCCGAAAATGGTAGATTCGCACCTGTGTTTTAAACCCTCTAGTTGCAGCTTGTTTATGCCCAATGTGCCCCTCTGTTCTTGTTTTTATATTATTTTTATGAATGACTGTTCTTGATGCAAATTGCAGAAAGTTAATAGTATCGAAGAAGACACAAGCGTCAATGTTCACTGACGAGCTCCGCTTGTCAGCCCTTGTCCTTTCCTATTCACCCAAGAGCGAGCAAGCATGGAGCCATAAGTAATATCTATGAAATACTAGTTGATTCTCTTCCTGTGTTGTTGTTTATCTGCTGAACTGCATGAGTTGTTAACTTGTTCTATGCATTTTTCCTTCGGTTATTGGCAGGAGGTGGGTGATCAAGAATATGGCCAGAAATCGTACAACATTACAAGAGATTTTGAGGGAAGAATCTGACCTGGTGGAGAAGATAGCAGAGGTTTATATTAATTTCAAGAACTGCATAGTAGTGATTCATGAAGGTTTAACAACTTCAAATACTAAAGAAGCATACTATTTCCGTGACAATTGCATTACGAAATTTTAAAAATTGGAAAAGAAAAGGGGAAAAAGAAAGCATCATCTTTGAAGTTTATTAATTTCATGTTTGATTGTGGAATCTTTCCAGACATAACTAGGTGTATGCATGTATTGTTAGACTTTCATTTTTCACTCCATACTAGTGGCTTTGAACACAGCTCTGGTTTACTTATTTTTGGGAGTGTGTGCTATTGACCACTACTCTAAACTTTTTCTGCCTTGCTATCTATGCAGAGACCAAAGGAATAGGAAGGCTAGGATTTGCTCCAAGTGGTGAATTGGGAAGATTCTCCCCAAGAGAAGTTCAGCACAAGCTCAAAAAAGATTGAAAGCATCTCCATGATGGTTTCTACCTATTCCTCTTGTGTTTCTCCTCTTTCTAGCATGGAGTAGTTTTCTTTTTCACTTGGGTGTTGTGAAACCCTAACTATTTGCTACGTAGTTGTTATGTGAATTGAATGATTGTTTATGGAAGTTGTTTAATTCAATGATTGAGATATTTTTCATGTTGATTGTGCATGTTTGTGCTTAGCAATCTAATTGGCCATTCTAACCTAGATTAGAGAGAGGAAAATCCCTTTCAAGGGAGGCTCAATTGAGTTGGGATTCATAGGGCTTCTAAAGCCACCTATCTAGGTTAATTTAGGGCAAACCTCTATATTGAATTAAGCAATTTGGTTAAGCGCAATTAAGCCGACCAACCTTTGAGTTGAGTGAGGGAGTAAGTCAACCATCGATTGCCTGAACCGAGAGGGCCTCTTGAATAGCCTATAATGTATCCCTCTTTTTGGCAATCAAGAGTGTGGTCTACGACCATATTTGCGTCCCCAGGCGGTTCGCGGTCACCTTGCCCATAACAACCACTTCGATTCACATACCATGGTAGTAGTTAGGGGGACAAACGTCAATTTCGACTATGTCCAACGTTGGGGCACGGACTGCAACGTGGTCGGGTTTCAACGCAGTAGCCGAGGTCGCTGGCGACATTGTTGGCGCTAGGCTTAGCTCCTTATCAGCGACAAACTCCATTGCTTCCGCAGCAGCGGCCACGACTGGAGTCACCTTCTCCTTGGCGTCGCTTGGTGGCTTCACCTTGGTCCAGTCTAGAGCCGATAACTTAGTAATGGGGATCCAAACGGTGGCAGTGACATGAAGATCGTTGATGGTGTCGTCCGGGGCTGGCGGGGACGTGGTGGCTAGCTTCGTTTCACTAGAAGTCGATGGTGCTGTGGTGGTGACTTCAAAGTTCCATTTCAGCTTGTCTTCTTCCTCCCGCGTGAACCTTATATTGTCCCATGGTAGAGAAAGAGATTCTCCTTCCTTTACTCGGTCACCAGCACTAGCATATTGACCCCAAAAGTTAGCTCCGACTTGATCATAATCCCCCTGAAACTCATTGACGTAATAGGACGACGACTGCTGAGTTGGAGCTTGGAAGGGACTCCAATTAGTTACGGCATAATGTGAATTCATGGCCTCTGCAGCTCGGACTCTGGCAGCCAAGCTCTCCAGATCTTTGTGGATATCTTGAGCGGAATAAGAAGGTTTCAGCCACGGCGGGTGATGAGACGATGGCGGATACGATGGCAACGGTGGATCTGATGGTGGATGGTAGCTAGGGCAGCCAAGTGCGTGACGTGAAAGGACGTCCTCTTGCTTTGTCCCCATGACAATGGCGGCGGCGGCGTACTATTTGATTCCTCAAATTATTACCAGTGGAATGGGAATGGAAAGTAAACCCTTTTTTCTGTTTCCATTTCAAAATAAATGAAATGGAATGAAAAAACAGGAAATGGAATGGTTACTGAACAGGGGAAGAAAAAATAGGAAATGGAATGTTTTCTGTTAAATTATTCCAAACCCAAGTTGGGAAGAAAAAACACTCCGTCGAAACTCGGCCGAACCGGAAGCGAACGGCCATAGCTGCCGGCGAACAACCAACTTAGTTATGGTGCTAACAGGGATATATATACTAACAGGGACAGTTTGGTGTCCACGTACCACGTGGGCAAGCCAAGATCCGACGGTTGGGAATGATTAGTTTGGGTATTTGAGAGGAGGGTAGCTGACCGGTTCACCTCGCTCATTGCTAGGGCTGATAATCATTTGCCGGTTAATCGGTTGAACCGAAAACCGTCAAGAAAATCTCGGTTATCGACCTAACCAAAAACATATATATTTGCCTCGATGTCGGCGTCGATGTACTAATTATGGGCTTCTGACTAACCGTCGGTTCCCGATTTCTAACCGAGATCAAACTCGGTGCACTGATGCAACCGACAAACCTCTCAACTCCCCCTCTCACCCCGCATGGGCCCTCTCTCCCTCTCCATCTCCAGCCTCTCACCAGGCCGCCACCACCGCCCTCCACATCCACAATTTCCTCACCCGACTTCGCCGACCCTTCTCTCCGAATCTGGCCGAACTCATCTTTGCACTCCCCCACCTACCCCCTCATCCACAACGTCCCTCGTCGGCGTCGATTGCCAACCCTCGTTGGCGTCGATTGCCATCCATCATCAGCACGGCCGTCGATTGTCGACCTTCGTCGTCGTCGCCGCAGAGTGAGAAATTCGGCCAGATCCAACACGGCAACACCTATTCCAAGTTTATGTTGACTTTTTGTGTTGATTTTGTGAGGGGAAAAGGTAGCAGAGAGGTAGAGATGGAGATTTGGTGAGGGGAGAGGGAGGGTAGCAGAGAGCCAAAGAGGCGGAGAGGGATAGAGTAGAGAGAAAGTTGTTCTTTGTCTTTGGAGATAGGGACGGTGGGAAGGATCCAGAATAGGGTGGGGAGTTTTTTTTAATTCCCTTCTATTTCGATCAAAGTCTAACCGACCAAATCGAACCGTGACTTTCGATTGGCGGTTTCGGCTAACCGATTACTCAATTGGTTACAGTTGCATATTTCAGCTCTTTATGGTTACAGTTGCATATTTCAGCTCTTTATTTGTGGCGGTTAACCGAACCGACTAACAGCCCTACTCATTCCCATCACCCAACTAGAAAAGAGACCCACAAATTCAAAATTCAAAAAAAAAATTATTACTCTCCTCTTTTTTCTCCATTACATTTTTTCTCCATTACAATATATCAGCTACTCATATTGATTATCTCATATTGATTATACACACTACACAGTAGTATTTCGTTCAAATTTAGCTACTTGTTTTTTTTTATCTTACTTGCTATCCATTAATAGTGATTAATCACTTTCTATAGATCTACTATTTGTGCCATATATTTTCCATTTTGACTACGAAACAAAGTTAACACTCCAACACTATAAACGCAATAAATTTCAGATTTCAAAACCCACAAATCAACCATTAGTCTAATAAAAATCACAAGCAGTTGTAGCAATTTATAGATGTCAACAGTGGCGGTTACCATCTTCATTACACAAAATTAATTCCATTTACTACTTAGATCATGCAAGAGAAATATACTTAATTTTCATAGCTTTAAACAAAATACAATCAAAACTGCATATATCATCAAAGCACATAGGTGCATGGTTTTTGTTTTGGTTAAAACCTAGTCTGTTTTTTAAACTTTGGCCTATCAAATCCAAAACCCAGAATCTGCCGAAACCAAAACTGGATTAGCAAGCAACGAAAGATCAACGATTAAAGCCTAAAACACCATACCATTTTCCATAAATTCGGATGTACAAATTAATTATTTTTTTATAGTTAACCTTCTTAGTTAATTAAACCAATCAAGGTTAAGAGGAACCTCACCTAAAACCGTACTTCCGCAAGCCCTGCATCAAATAAAATAGGCAGATTAGAAACCAAAAACTGAGACATTATCAAATAAAAAAAGGAAAAATCCTCACCAAATCTTTAGCCTCTGCTACCGTCTCCGTCGACTACTATTCCCAGATCTGCCAACAAAAAAAAAACACTGAGTGTAGATCTAAAGCGAAGAGAGCAAAATAAAACCAAAAAATGCAGACCTAAACGCCGTTTGTCTGTCTGTCCTGAGGCCGCCCTTGCTGGTTTCGAAGCCCGTAGTCGCCGCCTCGTGTCGCCTCTCTTCCTCCCCACCGAAACCAGAGACTCGAAAACCCCTGAAAATCCAAAAATCAACATAAAATCCAGATTAGAACCTTAAGCAACACAAACAAAAAGCCCCAAAATCGACATGCAAGATGCCCTACCTCAATCAGTCGTCGCCGTCGAGGCTCCGCTAGTCTTCCCGTCGCCGCCTTTCCATTCGCCTTCGCTCTCGTTATTACCCGAGAGAGAGAGAGAGAGAGAGAGAGGCAAATTTTGTTCACAGAGGGGAGGAGGCGGTTTGTTTTCTTTTTGGAAAGAGAAGGACCGAGAAGAGAATGGAGAGACCAAGGTCGGGTCTTCCTCCTTTTCTTTCGGTCGCGATTTCTAGATAGAAGGCAGGAGAAAGAGGGAGGTGAGGAATAGCGGCGATTGTGGGATGAGACACCAGAGGGTTTCTGGTTCGGAGAAGCAAAACGAGGGAGAAGGATTGAGCGGCGGCGCTTTGATTAGGCTTTTTTTTCGGTCTCCGTTTGAATAGAGGCGAGAGAGATAGAGAGAGAGAGGCGAGAGATGAGGGTGATGAGGTTGTGAGGCGGCGGCTGTTAGGGTTAGGGTTAGAGATAAATATAAAGCCCGACCGTTAAAACGACGATTTCACCCCTAGGGTTTCCTAAAAAATACGTACCCATGCCACCGTGTTTTGTGTATTTACGACACTACCCTTCCCCTTTCTCCGAAATAAAAACGAAATCCCAAAAAATTGTTGAGACCTGGTTTCTAACTCGCGTACTCAGACATTAACGTGCTATACAACTAACGCCTTAGCCAGTTGGGCTGCTGGCCCATCATCTATACATGTAAACATCCCATTAATCTTTATTCATTTAAAAATCCTTAATACGAAATGTTGAATGCGGATTAAGTTTCTCTTGCTTCTTTTCTAATACGTCATATCTTCTCTCGGTAACTAAAATCATTTTATTTCCGCGTCATAACCTCATAATAATCTATGTAAATTTTATTAACAAAATCTTTAATACGAAAATTACGTTCAGTGGAACGTGGTAAAAGTTATAACTAAAACGATCAAAGTTCCCAACGAACTACGTGGACTTTGATCCCGTCTAACGGGTACGTAGGCAATCGATAAGGTTCGAGTCCAACTAATCAACTAATTTTATCTTTAAATTTTTACGTTAGTGGGCGTATAATTAAATTACAACTAATACGATTTAATTTCTTTAGTGGTCAAGTAAGGCCCTAAAAATACCTAAAATACCTAATGATAAACTAATACGTCAATGGACGTTTAGCTAAATTATACTCAATGAAATAGCAATATAGTAATTGCCCATTGGGATTTTAAAAATACATAATTACTAAAATACACCCAACTCATACAAAAACTTATCAACTTAAGTAGTACCGATTTAGGGGGTCGTGGGGTGTGATTTCACTTCCCCACACGTAACCGTACTCCCGAACCCGAATCTCTTAATCGTAGACCATATTCCGGTTCAGACCCTAAGGTTAGAGCCGACCGATGAGTGTTCGATCCACTCTAAGTAAGATCGATGGCGACTCCCAAAAAGCGAACGCGACCCCAAGCGGACCCCTGGAGGGACGGTTGCGACAACATTTATGAAAAGTATTGAATAATATTTTTAAATTATAAAAAATTGAAAATGCCTTTTGCTTGTTTCCACAACCCAGTAACGTGAAATGCCAAAGACCTGGTCGGCTATAGCTGGTATTATATAGGCTGCACCGCTACAGTGACTGCACTACAGAATTACCTGGTAATAAATTGATTTTGGGTGGTTGGGGGATTCGATGTATGGATCTCATTAATGAGAAAGAGGAGAGATATCCGTCTGTTTCCCATTCCTGAAACCAAAATAATGTGTTTCCCGAAAATTGCTACTATTCAGCACTATTTGATTCCCCAAATAAAAGCTGATGGAATGGGAATGGAAATTAAACACTTTTTCTGTTTGCATTTCTAAATAAATGAAATGGAATGACAAAAGAGGAATGGGAATGGTTACTAAACAGGGCAAAAGATATTGTGCTTCCCAAAAGCTAGTACTATTTCTTACTATTTGATTCCTCAAATTATTACCAGTGGAATGGGAATGGAAAGTAAACCCTTTTTTCTGTTTCCATTTCCAAATAAATTAAATGGAATGAAAAAACAGGAAATGGAATGGTTACTGAACAGAGATTTCATCCCTATCATTCCAAACCCAAGTTGGGAAGAAAAAACACTCTGTCGAAACCAAGGTTGTCAACCCGCGGGTCGACCCGGATTAGCCAGGACCCGGCCAAAAAAACGGGCCATACCAACCCATTTTCAGGTCAGCCCGGAAATAGTCAACCCGGAGAGACCCGGGCAAACCCTGGTTGGCCCGGCCGGTTAGCCCGTTGGAGCGGGTCAACGGGTTGCTCTTCCTGAGCCCCGTTGGCCGTTGCGTCGCCATTTCTGCGGACTCCGCATCCGCCTTGAATTTTTAACTATGATGGATTTAAGTTGATGTTATGTGAATGATTTAAGTGTTGTTGAATTTAAGTTGATGTTATTTAAGTGTGTTGGAGTTGAAGTAGTGTTGCATTTTTTTTTATGTTGGATTCAGGATAAGTATAATATAATTACATTTTCCATATTTCCGGGCTAAACCGGGCTAAAACGAGTGACCCATTGACCCATGACCCACTAGTTCGTCCGGGTCCGGGTCGACCCGCGGTTTGACAACCTTGGTCGAAACTCGGCCGAAGGGGAAGCGGACGGCGAGAGCTGCCGGCGAACAACCAGCTTAGTTATGGTGCTAACAGGGATATATATACTAACAGGGACAGATTGGTGTCCACGTACCATGTGGGCAAGCCAAGATCCGACGGTTGGGAATGATTAGTTTGGGTATTTGAGAGGAGGAGGGTAGCTGACCGGTTCGGCTGGCTCATTCCCATGACCCAACTCAGAAAAGAGACCCACAAATTCAAAATTCAAAAAAAAAATTATTAGTCTCCTCTTTTTTCTCCATCACTTTTCAGTTTCTTTCTCTCTCCTCAAAAATCTTTTTGTTTCCTCCTCCTTCCTCTCTCAATACGAACCAAAATCCTCTTTGTAGACGGCGGTGAGGAAGAAGACGACGGCGACGGTATCCTCTCTCTGTCTCTCTCTCTGAAGGCGATTTATCTATTTTCATTCAGGGAAAAAGGGGCAAGAAGCTTTTCGAAGGGAAGGTCGTTGATCAAAGAACAACTTCACATACTAAGGTACGCTTCTTCTCCTTCCTTATTTGTTGATTTTGTTTGTGGATACGAAGTTAGGGTTTCATTGATTTTTTTTGTCGAGTTGGGGATTCTTGGTTTTGGTTGAGATCTGGGATTCGATTTGTAGATCTAGAATATTAGTTTCTTTCATAGTGGATAACAGTTAGCATGCTTGGAATACTACTTTTTTAATACGTGGATATTGTTATGTGCTGTCCAGATATTGAAAATATCATGCCTGGATATTTGTCCTCCATATTTGGATATTTGTCTGCTCTTTAATGGATATTTCTCTATGCTTACAGGATATTTCTATGTGCTTGAGGGATTTTGCATAATGGAAGACGAGGAGAACTCATTGCGGCCAACCTCCTACTTTGGCACTATAACGCCCATGTAGCTGGGATTAGACTTGGGTATCTGGGGTTTCTATTTGTTGATGATATGGATTCTAGTATGTAATTGGTTGTCCAGATATTAGTTATGTGATGTATTGATATTTTTTTCCTCAATCAGGACATTACTCTGCCATGTATGGATATTAGTTCCCTGATATTTGTTCTGTGAGGTCTAGATATTTGTTAAATGATTACTTGATATTGATGTGTTTGGAATGAAACCCTAAGATAATATCAAATATCCACTAGTAAAAATGATAATATCCATTTCAGATAAAACAATATCCAAACATTATGAATTAATATCATTAAAGCCAAGACTAATATTAACTAATAAAACAACAAATACCCACACCAACCAGTTTAATATCCGACCACATACGACTAATCCTAAACCGTAAAACGCAAAACACTAAACCCCTGAACCCTAATCCATAATCACCAAACCATAAAACCTAAACCATAAATTGGTGTTATATGATTGACTAAGTTCGTGATACTAGAAACCATACTTGATGAATGTGATGGTAGATGCTTAAATAAACAAAGAATCACATGGGAATACCTAAACCATAAATTGGTGTAATATGATTGACTAAGATAATATCCATGATTTATTTAAAAAAAAAGATAATATCCACTAGTAAAAATCATAAGATTCATTAGAGATAAAACAATATCCAAACATTATGAACTAATATCATTAAAGCCAAGACTAATATCAACTAATAAAACAACAAATACCCACACCAACCAGTTTAATATGCGACCATATACGACTAATCCTAAACCGTAAAACACAAAACACTAAACCCTAAACAATAATCACCAAACGATAAAACCTAAACCATAAATTGGTGTAATATGATTAACTAAGTTCGTGATACTAGAAACCATACTTTATGAATGTGATGGTAGATGCTTAAATAAACAAAGATGACATTTGAATAGTTAGTACAAGGTTCACCTGGGAATAGTGACCATAATGTTCACATGTGAATAGTTACAAACTAATATCCATCGCATAAAATACATGTTCATAAAAAACAAACATCCACACCGCCCAAACAAATACTCATTCACCACAAAGCAAATATCCTTCCTTTCTCAAACACATATCTTTGACGCCCAGACTAACATCCATCTACACCAGAAATAATATCCTCCCTTAAACGAACAAATATACTTGACACCCTTACTAATATTGCAACCACATAAGCTAATATCCGAAATCACAAACGGAATAATATCAGGGTCTGGAAGACACTCACTCTCCTACTAGTACTAAGTTCGTGATACTAGAAACCATACTTGATGAATGTGATGGTAGATGCTTAAATAAACAAATATGACATTTGAATAGTTAGAACAAGGTTCACATGGAAATAGTAACCATAGGGGTCACATGTTAATAGTTACAAACTAATATACATCGCATAAAATACATGTTCATAAAAAACAAACATCCATACCGCCCAGACAAATACCCATTCACCACAAAACAAATACCCTTCCTTTCTCAAAGAAATATCTGTGGCGTCCAGACTAACATCTATCCACACCAGAAATAATATCCTCCCTTAAACGAACAAATATCCTTGATACCCTTACTAATATTGCAACCACATAAGCTAATATCTGAAATCACAAACAGACTAATATCAGGGTCTGGAAGACACTCACTCTCCTACTATTAATGTTTCATAGACCTTCGGTCCATGGGCCCTCGCGGGGCAGCCCTAACTAAGGTTGCAAGCCTTATGTGTTAGGACTTGATAGTGTGTTTAATTTTGATGAAAGACACAATATCCATTACTTCGCAAACTAATATACATCGCATATAATATTCGTTCATGAAAAAACAAATATCCATACCGCCCAGACAAATATCCGACCATATAAACTAGTGGCCCTGGATAATTATTTGGTTAAGAATGAATATAATTATCTACAAACTAATGTTCGATCTATCTTAAACTATTATAAGCTCATGACAAACCGTATTACTAATTCAAAACAAAAATACTGATTTAAAACAAAAATACAAACTAAAAAAACTAATATTCAATCATTTGCCAACTAATATCACACTACCATTGGAAGAGAAGAGAAAGAGGAGCTTGAGAAAGAATAAGAATTGGTGGACCCAGCTCTCCCAATTCCCCCTTACCTTCCTCTCACAATTCCCGCCCAAAATTTTGGTGGACCCAGCTCACAAACTCAGCTCTTAAACCGGCTCGACTATGGGTTCAGTTTGGGCAAAAAAGCCACAATAACTCACTTAAGTGAGCCCATAGCTCATCCCTTTGATTTATAGGGCCTCCACGTGGGCCTCCATCCAACTATGTTAGTATCTAATAACAAAAAGACATGTTAGCAGTTTAACTTTTTCGGCTGCCTTCGCACCCTTCAACCGCGCGATGGTTGATCTAGTTTGTTGGGCTAGGCCTACTACTTACCAGTTGAAAATGTCTTAGTACTCAAACCTCATTCATATTTTGACAGGCCCGCTACATGATATGATCTCAAAACCCTCTTCCATCATTCTTGGGATTGCCAAAGAAGCTAACCCTACACACTTGAAGAACATGGAATTTTGGCTAAGTCATGAGACTGTTTCGGGTAGCCTTCTTTACGCAAATGGTTTGGGCGATTGGTATGATAGAAATGGTAATGGAAAGGTTTGGGTTGAACCTTGCAAGTTGATGAACAGGTTGGAATGTCTGGAACCTCGAAATAAGGCTAGAAAGTGGTGTTTTAAAGCTCGACAAAACCCTATGGCAGCACAGGCAAACTGCAGGATTTGTCCAAGGCATGGAGTTGTTGCAGGAAGCTCACTTTGAAGTTCGAGGGACGATGAATGGAGGGGAATCAAGTTCCAACGTTTAGCTTACACGAAAGCTGGCATTTTCTAGTACAGAAACAAGGTATTGGGTGAGCCAATTGGAGTCGGGAGGATGGAGGACGAGGGTCTCAAAGTTGGCATCAACACCAGTTTGTTACTTGCACTTTAAGTTTCCGTATTGTGTTAGGATTGGAACTATTTTGGATTACCTTGTTTATTTCGGTTTCTTTTGCTTTCCAGACTGTTTGTAATCTCTATTTAAGGCCTACAAATGTATTGTAAAACTCAGTTGAGTTGAATACACAAAATTGAAAACCCTAAAACTAAGTCTTGTCACTAGTTTTGGTTGAAGAGTTTTGGCCGAGAAAACCAAGCTCGAATCTGTCCTTGTATCAATCAATATCGCCTTGATCGTGGGCGAGCTTCAACGTATACTCCTTGAGCCTTCCTCCAGGTGTAGGATTGCACAAGAGTTCCATCTTTTTTGTTTCAAATTGCCATTGGCGACTTTATTTCTTCGATGAGTTGCTAAGCTTGGCTTCCACGTTCAGTTTGTGGAATCAACACTGTGTTTGGGTATTATCACTACAAAGACAGGCCAAACTTTGTTTCTAATTTGAGAATTTATATTCATTAAGTTATAACTCACCTGACCTCTTGTTTCAAGTTTTTAAAGATGGTTACCTTATATGTTACAACATACGCAAAGAAAGAGAGCCCGAGGTGCTGACCCGCAGCAAGGCGGGCCATCTATCCCGATGGGGATGATAAGGACTTGTTCTTACTTGAATTAAGACTTGAATGAAGCAGAAACCCAGAGGAAAAGTTCCAAACCTTTTATGCATGCACTATAAGTGCTGCATACAAGTTCCGGCCAGGAAAATTGGGCGAAACATTGTTTCTAATCTCAAAAACAAAAATAAACACAAAATCGAAGCCAAATCCAACAATGGAGCTTTCATCCGGCTATGTTCCTCCTCTTTTACCACCCTATCCTGTCCATATATGGTCGGTCCGACCCCGAAGTTGGCATCCATATGCTTTTGATTTGGCTCTATATCAGTCCTTATTGCTTCCCCACTCTATAACCGTGCATGAGAATGGTAGACTAAGCACATACGCTTTCGATTTAACCAAAACTCGAGGGAGGACTTGGAGCACAACTTGTTTTATAAGAACAGAATTGTCGCCCTTGGAATCTTTTACCCTACACTACAGAGTAGCAATAAAATTTAAAGAATGAAATAATGTAACACGTGGGACTTGAATGTAAAAGAATAAAAGATGTTAGTAGAGTTGACAGAAGTATAGGGACTAAAGGGGATATTTGGCAATTGTATATAACCCTGTCCAGTAACAACCTAACGGTCATCTGAGATCAATAACAACTTTTTCCTCTCTCTCTCTCTTCTCTTCTCCTACTTTCCCTTTCTTCTTCTTCTACCAAATTCCACTGTCGAGAGCTTTCACCGATCCAGAGCGTGACAAGTTGGTATCAGAGCCATCTCTCGGCCATGGCGACGACAGTGCGTCAGCTCGACGATCGTTTGAGCGCGTTTTCTACTCAGACGATGGAAGCAGAATCCGCTTTTCACAATCAGATCACGACGTTGGAAGATCAGAATCGAGCTCAATCGACTTAGCTGCAGGAGATAATGGCGAGATCTGAAGGTCATTCGCAGCAATTTGCTGTGATTAACACTCGTTTGGATGGAATGGAGGATCGTTCCGTCGCTCGATTTGCTCAAATGGATCAGAATATCCAGGAGATCATTCGTCGATTGGAGGTTCTTCAAGTTCGGCCGGAGGTGGCCGCCGATCAGCAACTAGCTCGTCATGACGGCCGGGGTCTCTTGCCTCTGCCAATTCAACAGCCAGGGGCCGTTCCACCACCACAGCAGCGAGGCTTTGCTCAGGACAATCTGGATGCAGAGCAGGGTCACGTTTTAGGTCAACCACGAGGTAATTATTAGATTCGGTTGCCTCGCATCGATTTTCCTCAGTTTAGAGGTGATAATCCTAGGGATTGGATTCGGAAGTGTGAGAAGTTGTTCGACATTTATGCTATTCCTGATGAGCAGAAAGTACGAATGGCTTCCATTTACTTTGATCGTCGTCCAGATATCTGGTTTGAGGGATGGAAAATCGAGCATAGGGATTGGATTTGGGAAGAATTTGTGAGAGATTTGTGTGGCAGATTTGGTGATCGAGAATTTGGAGGTATTGTAGAGGAGTTCAATAAGCTTCGTCAAAGAGGTTCGTTGGCTGACTATCAGGAGAAATTCGAGGAGCTGAAGTCACAAATGGTACGGTATAATCCAGTGTTGGGGGAGCAGTATTTCATCTCTAGCTTCGTCAGTGGACTAGAGGAAGAACTCAGGCCGGTGATCAAGATGTGGCAGCCAGTGACTTTAGCTCATGCGTTCCAACTGGCACAGTTGGAGGAGACAGCAAATGAAGCTAAGCGAAGGAAATGGCGATTGGGAATGGGCAATGGCATGCGTTCAGTTCTACCAGTGGTGCAAGGAATCAATCCTAATGCTCGAAAATGGGAAGGGCCTAGCAGTGGCAGCCAGTGACTTTAGCTCATGCGTTCCAACTGGCACAGTTGGAGGAGACAACAAATGAAGCTAAGCGAAGGAAATGACGATTGGGAATGGGCAATGGCATGTGTTCAGTTCCACCAGTGGTGCAAGGAATCAATCCTAATGCTCTGAAATGGGAAGGGCCTAGCATTCGGCCTCCCAATTTGGGAAAAGCTCAGGCATCTACCAGCAACAAACCGAATTATGCCAAAGGAGCTTGTTACAAATGCGGGGATAAATACTATTTTGGTCATGTGTGTGATACTAAGAAACAGTTAAATGTGATGCAGGCAGAAGAGGGGGAGATAGTAGCACCAGAAGACTGGAGTGTAATGGATGATGAGGATATGGATGAGGTTCTCGTGGAAGATCAGCAACCTGAGATTGTGGAAGTATCAATGCAGGCTCTAAGCAGTGGAGGCCTCTCCAATTCATTGATTGTGAAGGGTAAGGTCAAGAAGGACATAATATATGTGCTCATTGATACTGGCAGCACACACACCTTTTTGAGTGAAAAGAAGGCCATGGATCTCAAGTGCAAGATGGTGCAGGCAGAATCTCCCCTGAGAGTTAAGCTGGCTGATGGCACAATTCTGCTGAGCAGTATGGTTTGTAAAGACTTTTGTTGGGAAATGCAGAACCACAAGTTCACATTTGACATGAGGATCCTGAGTCTGGGAACTAATGATGTGGTATTGGGTTTGGACTGGTTGAAAACTATTAGTCCAGTCAAATTTGATTTCATCAACCTTCAGTTGTTCTTTGACTGGGATGGACAGGAGTGTCAATTGCAGGGAGTGCATGATATGGCTCAGTGCAAGTCCATATCGGGGAAGACTTTACAAAAGATGATCAAGAAGACCACCAGCTACACTGGTGGGGCACCTGTTCAGCATTTCTGTGGAGACTGCCAATGCAGGTAAGGTTCCTGAGTTCTTGGAACCTGTAGTGAATGAATTTAGTGATGTGTTTGGGAAGCCTAAGTCACTGCTACCACCTAGACCCTGTGATCATACTATTCCCCTACTCCCAAATGCTCAACCTGTGAATCTTAGACCCTATCGCTATTCAATACCACAGAAGAATGAAATGGATCGCTTAGTGAAGGAAATGATGGATTCCCAGTATATACAGGACAGTAGAAGTCCTTATGCATCACCTGTTTTGTTGGTACTCAAAAAGGATGGATCATGGAGGTTCTGTGTGGATTACAGGCAGCTGAACTCTCTCACTATTAAGGACAAGTTTCCAATTCCAGTCATTGATGATCTATTGGATGAGTTAAGGGGGTCCAAATTCTTCACCAAACTAGATATATTGTCAGGCTATCACCAGATCAGAATGCACCCTCAAGATCAACACAAGACAGCCTTTAGAACTCATCAAGGCCACTATGAATTCAGGGTAATGCCCTTTGGTTTGACAAATGCCCCAGCAACCTTCCAAGCTCTCATGAATCAGATCTTTGCTCCACACTTGAGGAAGTTTATACTGGTTTTCTTTGATGACATTTTGGTGTACAGTCCTGATCAAGACAGTCACAAGGAGCACTTGGCTATCACATTGGGCATCCTCAGAGCTCATACCTTGTATGCTAAACCCTCCAAATGTTCCTTTGGTCAGACTCAAGTAGACTATCTTGGTCACATCATCAACCAGGAAGGTGTTTCTACTGATCCTGGTAAGGTAGAAGCTATGGTGTCCTGGCCAGTCCCTAAGAATATCAAAGCACTCAGAGGGTTTTTGGGTCTAACTGGATACTACAGGAAGTTTGTAAGAAATTATAGCATTCTGGCAAAGCCTTTAACTGACTTACTGAAGAGGGATAGTTTCAAGTGGACTGCAGCAGCTCAGGGGGCTTTTGAAGTACTAAAGGCAGCTATGGTGCAGGCTCCAGTACTGGCTTTACCAGATTTCAGCCAACCTTTTATGCTGGAGACTGATGCCAGTGATATAGGCATTGGAGCTGTGCTATCCCAAGGAGGTAAACCACTGGCATATCACAGCCAAGCTTTGGGACCAAGGAAGCAGGGTCTCTCCACCTATGAAAAGGAATACCATGCAGTCCTGATTGCTGTAACTAAATGGAGGCACTACCTAGAAGGGAACAGGTTTGTTATCATCACAGATCATGAAAGTTTAAAACACCTGCTAGGTCAGAAGATTCATACCCAGATACAGAAAAAGGGGTTAGTGAAGCTGCTGGGTTTGGACTTTGAGATCCAGTATAGGCAAGGTAGACTCAATAAAGTGGCTGATGGCCTGTCCAGGCATCCCAACTTTACTGATCAAGGGTCCTGCCAGGCCATCTCAGCCACTTTGCCTGCCTGGCTTGCTGAGATTGAAAGCACTTATGAGGGGGATTCTGTGGTGCAGACACTTATGATGGAGACATCAGTTCCTATGGTTGGTCCAAAACTCTACTCAGTTAAGCAAGGCCTTTCGTACCATAAGGCTGCTCTATATGTGGGGACAGGGGGTTACATGAGGAAGCAGCTCATGCAGTTATTCCATGACTCACCTGTGGGAGGACATTCTGGATTGCAAGCTAACTATCAGAGGTTGAAGAGGTACTTTTGGTGGCCTGGATTGAAGAAAGAATTGCAGGAGTATGTTCAAGCTTGTGATATATGTCAGAGGTGTAAGACTGAGAATGTTCCTTACCCTGGCTTGCTGCAACCCCTGCCTATTCCAGATCAGGCTTGGAAACACAATTCCATGGACTTTATTGAAGGACTGCCTAAGTCACAAGGTAAGGAGGTGGTGTTTGTGGTGGATGACAGGTTCTCCAAATACAGCCACTTCTTCTGTTTGGCCAAGCCCTATACTGCTGTCTCAGTGGCCCAAGTTTTCTTTGATGGCATCTTCAAATTACATGGTTTACCACAGTCGATTGTGTCTGATAGGGATTCCCTATTTACCAGCACCTTCTGGTCGACCTTGTTCCAGCTGCAAGGGGTCAAGTTACATTACTCAACTGCCTATCACCCTCAGTCAGATGGCCAAACTGAGAGGGTGAATCGTTGTTTTGGAGGAATACTTACGTGGTAATGGTGCATCATAATCCTCAGCAGTGGGCTGGATGGTTGACTTTGGCTGAATGATGGTACAACACAAACTACCATTCCAGTCTACAGGGTACCCCCTTTGAAGCCTTATATGGCTATGCTCCTTCCCAATTTTCTCTCACCAATCCACTCTCTACTGGCTGTAGCAGCTGTGTCAGATAGACTTCAGCAGCAGCATAAGCTAATTGGAGTGTTTGCGAGCAAACTTGGCTAAGGCTCAGAATCGCCAGAAGCAGATGGCTGATGCTCATCGAACTGAGCGTTCATTTCAAGTGGGGGAGCGAGTGTACCTGAAGCTCAGGCCTTACAGGCAGTCTTCTGTGGTTACCAGGTTGAATCAGAAGCTATCTCCAAAGTTTTATGGTCCTTTTGAAATTGAAAGGAAGGTGGGAAGTGTGGCTTATCGATTGAAACTGCCACAAGGGTCTGCTATACATCCAGTGTTTCATGTGTCTCTCTTGAAGCGTGCTCGTGGCCACCAGCATCACACGCAGCCTGCTCTTCCCGAGATAGATGATAATGGGGGATTGAAGGTGGAGCCAGCTTTGATTCTCGCCAGGAGGGTTGTGGCTAGAAGAAATGCAGCAGCTACGCAGATACTTGTGCAATGGACACATCAAGCTGAGGAGGACGCTACTTGGGAGTTCTTGGATGAGATCAAACAAAAATTTCCAGAGTTCCAGACTTGAGGCCAAGTCAGCTCTGAAGGGGGAGGGAGTTGTAACACGTGGGACTTGAATGTAAAAGAATAAAAGTTGTTAGTAGAGTTGACAGAAGTATAGGGACTAAAGGGGATATTTTGGAAATTGTATATAACCCTGTCCTGTAACAACCTAACGGTCATCTGAGATCAATAACAACTTTTCCCTCTCTCACTTCTCTCTCTCTCTCTTCTCTTCTCCTACTTTCCCTTTCTTCTTCTTCTTCTACCAAATTCCACTGCCGAGAGCTTTCACCGATCCAGAGCGTGACAAATAACCACGCAAACGCAAAGCTCACATGGAGGGAAGGAAGGACATGGATATTTCCTAATGTTTGGCGATAGAAATCACTAAGGGTGAGGAGAGGATGTGACAATTACAACATACGCAAACTTCACATCATCTATGTCGACACCAGGAAAGACTTGTATATGCTCATAAACTTAGCCACAAATGCTGCACGGACAACGAAACAGAACACAAATTCATCACACCACAAAAGGAGGCACACAGTTTGTTTGTATAATAATAATATGTACTAGATCAGGGCCCGACCTCTTGGTCGGGAGAGTTTGATTTTCATGTGTATGTGATAATCGGCTTTAGCATATTGAATTCTTGGACTTTATGTGATTATCCGTGGTATGTTTTAGCCAATTGGTACTATTTTAGGGCTCGCTAACCCGAGAATGGTTGAAAAACCATTACTGCCTAGTGCCATGAGTTTGATGTATTACAGGTGAAGAAAACACGAAAAAGAAGTTGCACCGGCAAACAATTCTCGAATGCTGGGCTTAAAGCCCAGCTGGATGGGGACACATAATCATGGGTCTGGGGACTATTTTGTGGACGGAAGCAAATTCTTCTCTGGTGTGGGTTTTTTGGGCGGAACAGAACAAAAAGGCACAAAAGGACGAAAGAAATTTGGGGGGACGGACACAATTCTCTGAGAGGATTTTTGGGAACGTTTTCGTCTTCTTTGGGCGAGTTGGGGACACGAAAATTCTTGGCTAGGGAATTGCAGGAGGAGAACAGCGCAGCGGGAGCAGCAATTGAAGCCCACCGGTAGCAGCGCCGATTGGATTGAAAATCAGAATTTGCTATTTATTTCGTATCAGTATTTTCTCTCCTTCTCGTTACTAGTTTCATGATGATTAAGAACATGATTATATCTTTTGATTTCGTCATGAACTAAACCCCAATTTCTGGGGGAAACACCATAGGATGTAGCTATTTCTTGATTTGATGGATTGATTCATGATTCTTTTCTTCCAATCTCTATTGCATGAAATTGCTTAATGCTTTGTGTTGACTGGCCACCAATACATTGATTCGTAGTTAATTAGGTTATTAGCGACAGTGAAACCCTATTAACTGAACTTATTTCATGTGACATAGTAACTTATCGAAGCGACAGTGGATTAAATAAGGTGCTATGCGGTCTTAAATAGGATATCGATCTTCAGGCTATATAGTTAATTCATTGAGCTACGACAGTAGGATTTGAATTGATTATCTAGTACGTAGTAATTCCCGACAGGGATAGCTAGCACTTTCGTGATACCCTGGCTGTAGAGAGTTGGATTAAATTGATTGGAATATGTGAATTAATCTGGATAGGATAGGTAGTGAATCCCGGTGTTTCTCCCAGAGCTTTCTCCCATCGAGTTAAACCCGACACTTTAATTTGCTTAATTAGTTAATTTTGCTTTTAGTTAATAATTTCATCTCTTAAACATTTTCACATATAGTTTGCTCGAAAGAATTGATAAATCATAAGGTTGTACCAGTCCCTGAGAGACGATACCCGGACTTTCCGGATTACTACAAGATAGGATTAAGGCATACGCTTTTGACCTATCAAGTTTTTGAACAAAGCATTAAGCAATTTCATGCAATAGAGATTGGAAGAAAAGAATCATGAATCAATCCATCAAATCAAGAAATAGCTACATCCTATGGTGTTTCCCCCAGAAATTGGGGTTTAGTTCATGACGAAATCAAAAGATATAATCATGTTCTTAATCATCATGAAACTAGTAACGAGAAGGAGAGAAAATACTGATACGAAATAAATAGCAAATTCTGATTTTCAATCCAATCGGCGCTGCTACCGGTGGGCTTCAATTGCTGCTCCCGCTGCGCTGTTCTCCTCCTGCAATTCCCTAGCCAATAATTTCCGTGTCCCCAACTCGCCCAAAGAAGACGAAAACGTTCCCAAAAATCCTCTTAGAGAATTGTGTCCGTCCCCCCAAATTTCTTTCGTCCTTTTGTGCCTTTTTGTTCTGTTCCGCCCAAAAAACCCACACCAGAGAAGAATTTGCTTCCGTCCACAAAATAGTCCCTAGGCCCATGATTATGTGTCCCCATCCAGCTGGGCTTTAAGCCCAGCATTCGAGAATTGTTTGCCGGTGCAACTTCTTTTTCGTGTTTTCTTCACCTGTAATACATCAAACTCATGGCACTAGGCAGTAATGGTTTTTCAACCATTCTCGGGTTAGCGAGCCCTAAAATAGTACCAATTGGCTTAAAACATACCACGGATAATCACATAAAGTCCATGAATTCAATATGTTAAAGCCGATTATCAGTATGTGTAGTAAACATTGAGGTATATATTTTTTTATGGTTCATGTTGTTGGGGATTGAAGTGACTATTTAATTTGGTAAGTTCTCCATGAATAATATAGTAAAGTATTTAATGTATTTGACTAATGAAGTTTAAAAAATGACAAACAATGTCCAACAACACTAACATAAATACATATTTTCAAACAAAGTCATATCCATATAAAAATGTCAAAGAAGAACAATGATAAGAGTTGTTTTACATCACACATACATAATCAATCTTCAATATATAATAATTTTTTTTTTGCCTTTTCCATTGACTTTCAAGTATTCAATGATATAATGAAACAAAGTATATGTTTAGAGTGTCCTTAAAAAGAAACAAACTAACTGACACAGTCATGGTTCCATTGACTTTAGTGTATTCAATGATATAATGAAACAAAGCATGCAGATCTCCAACTGGCAAGTTTAACTAATAGAGCAACACATAAAAAGCTAAATCAAAGTGGAAAGAAGGCAAAAACTAAAATCAACATACCTAACATTTTGGGGGAAATCCACAACTATAAAAGTATTCTATGAACACTTGATAATGATTTGAACATTTGTGATATATGAGTAGTGAAAGTTAATAAAAGTCAATTCTAGTTCTTACTCAAGTTAGAAGACTTGATTTAATGATTAAGTAAACAATGATATGTAGTGCTTAAGAGGGAAGATGAGACCTTACATTGTTTATTAATATGCATCTTAGTTTCATAAATTTTACATCATTAAAAATTTATGTGCTGAATAGAAATCCATCCAAGTTTGGAGCCATTGTCAAATGTAAGTTATGAGACAAATGAAAAGTCTCAAGCATCCACATGCTTGAAAAATAAATCTATGTATCAAACATAAAATCATATCTTGCATCAGAAAATGAAACAAAAAAGTAGTAATTCGATATTCAATATAGGAATCAATATGGACACCATATCTAACCAAGAGAAGAGGAAGCGAACAAACACAAATTGTTGTGTAATGATTCCGCTCACGAAAACTCATGGGTTGAACCAATGGTTCACCCGCACAGCAGAATCTCTATTGGGGGTTACGCAAAAACTTGACTATTTACCACTAGTAATATACATACCTACATTATTTTTGATCCAAAATCACATAAATCAATTACAAATTACTCATCATATACCAAAGATCAACTCGATCTAGTTCATCATTTCATGTCAACCAAATCAGAGTGTCATTCACTACTATGTTCATTACGGTACCATCTACTATGCAATACCCAAATCATCGACTCATAAAAAACATAAATGAGAGTCATATTCAAAATCTGGGAAAAGTTCAAAACCAATCCTCCGTCGATCATTGTGCAAGTGCCAGAGTTTCTCTCAATTCATTCGAACCTGTAGAAACTGAACAGAAGTGGGTCAGCAACTAAGCTGTGTGTGTGGATCTTTCCCACGACCTAGTTTTCGGGACCGCAAATCAGCTAATCAAACAATCGTAATCAATCATAATTTAGTACTCTAGATGCCATCTTAATTCATCATATATAAATTATCGGATCAAATATCAAATTCCACCAACTCATCATCCCAAATCAATTTATCCAATAAGATAATCACATAATTTCTGAACACCTAATCAATGCATGATATGAAAATTCCGATTAATTATTATGGCGCCAAGGTCACCATCACTTACCCTCGCTCGAGCAAATCATCATCCGTGGTGCTCATGCAACCACAACACTCAATCCGTGGTTTTTAACCACAACACTCATCCGTGGTGCTCATGCAACCACAACACTCAATCGCATAAGCGAGCTAAATTCTACCACCACTCTCAAGGGTGAGGGGTAAGTACATGGCCCTTTCTATATCTATGTGAATTAATATGATCTGAATCAAACCATTGCCATTTTCCCCCATTCATCACAATCAATCCGGAATCAATGTAGTCTCACGGATTAACCAGTCCATATATTATATATATCCCCGTCGATTATCAACTCGACGTTTCACATAAATCATTTCATCTCCATTAAAGCTACTCAGCAGTACCATGTCACCATTCCTCATCCAAATTCATCAACATTTCACGAAATAGCGCCAACCGCAAATAATTATAAATAACTCGGTTGCGGTTAAAAAATATCCTTATCTCAAATTCACTTTCCTTCATTAAAATCCTCACACAATTCATGTAAATGAATTTATTGACACAAAAATTCATTTAATCTAGTTCTGTTCATAAAATCAATTTAGACAATAAAATATCAAAAATCTCGTATAACCATTATTTTACAGTAACTTAAATTCCCACAAAAACGGTAAATCCAAAAAATCTCCCAAAAATACCACGAACTCCATTTATCATCCTAAAACAGGTCTGTCCAGTTTTATAGTTTTCAACAAATTCAAAACCATGAAAATTATATTACACTCAGGTCTTTACCGCAAAATCTCGTATTAAGCTCGTTTTACCATTTCAAAGATAAAAACTACACCAACTGTTTAATTTACCATTTTCAGACCAAAACCCATTTAACAATCCATACTGACCATTTTAAAGTGATCAAAATCTTAAAGATAAATAAAACAAGTTTTTACCGAGTTTTCCGTAAAATTCACTGTTATGCAGTTTTTAATCCAGAAACAATTTCAAGTGAAACCTTCTGCTCAATATGCCCCAACATCATTTTAGACAAACAAAAATCTCTTAGATCAGTTTTAAACTAAAAAAACCCAACTATTCATTTTTACGGTGAAACTTGTCAAATACCGATATTTACACCGTAAAATCCATAACAATCAAGAATAATCACCAAAATCATCATATCAACAAATAAGTTTACACCCACAGTAACCCATCCATCCAAATATATAATCAAGCATAATTAATCAATGCAATAATTAAGGTCCTCTTAATCCCCACACACCTTAATTTAGCCGATTCCAAGTCGGGAATTAAGTTCTAAAATTCCAGAGATTGACTTTATAAAATTTTCCTCGTTCCCACGGCCGTGTAGGCGCAAACGGTTCGTCGTTTGGACGTCAAACGAAGAAACTGCGAGCCGATTTACTAATTAGTACTGACAAATTACATAACAGTACTCCATATTTTCGAACTGTCTGGGCACAGTTCCAGAACTTTATAAATCGTACAATTATACGCACAGACTTTCAACCTCGTTTTCTCCTCGTTTGAGCTCGGAATTTCAATTCCGTCGACTTTGTGATGCTCCTGGAGACGAGCTCTACGCATCGGTACTAAGTTTCGGAATTATCGTTGCAGTTGGCGATGCCGACGTCGACGTTGGGATTGACGACGACTCTCCGAGAAACCTCTTACAAGCTTCAAAACCGATTTCTGACTCCGTAGATGGATTTCTACGGGTCCCATTACCTAAACCTGACCCTCAGGAAGTGTCATCGGTCTTTCTTTCCCTCTCCTTCCTTCCCGGTGCAACTCTCGGCGAGAAAGAAGAAGAATCCTTCTTCTCCTTATCTTCTGCCCCCGGAGTCCTCTCTCTTCTATTAAACCCCATCAGTAGAGCAGCCATAAAGTCACTAAAAGCCGCCTTCTATCCCGCGGAGGTATTGGAAAGAAGAAACTTGTTCCCAACGTCGGGCGCCGCTTGAACGTCTCTATCTGAAGCTCGACACAGCTTAGAAACGTGGAGGCTGCTGCCTCTTCATTGAAACGACGACGTATGACTAAGGCTGGTTGCCTCATACAGCAGGGCCATCAAAACAAGTTATAATAAAGCTGGTTTAGCCTATGTACACGAAATAGGGTGTAGTTTAGCGGTTAAGTTGTTGGTTTATTAGCTAATTAGCAATAGGTTCATGTTTCAAATCATGCTGCAAATTCCACGGAATTGAATCTCTGTTGTAAACTTGTCTAGGAAATCTATTTTTACATTTTAAATTTGTTATATTTTATTTAGTTTGATCCCGGATGTTACAACTCTCCCCCTCTTAAATAGATTTCGTCCCCGAAATCCTTCCATGGCTTATCTTTGAGGGCTGAGGTAATTATCTAGTTTCCGCCTATAGGATTTTCATAGATAAACTTACGCAACAGTTTCCGAGTGAAACTTGAGCGGTCGTTCTTCCCTTCCCATGTCGGTATCCTCTTGGCACACAATTTACAACTTTCATTGTCAACCACATCAATCTGTATCATCAGGTTCCTAGGTTAACTCGTCACAATAATACGTAGTGAGCTTGGTATATTGATACCAAAAGGGAACGCGGCCGGAGTGGTACGGCTCTTTGCCCTCGCCCGGGACGTTGCGGGCTCGAGTTCCACCGACGCCAGATTTCGAACCCTAACCATCTTTTTGATTCTCTTTATATCCATGGTTCCTCAACTTGCAATCTCCCCCTCTTTTGGATTTCTCCGGGGAGTTCAATCCCCAAGATTTATTCTACTCATTGTGGTACACCCCTCAATGATTACTCGTTGATCAAAATTATCATCCTTTCCCGCTTGACTCTCTTTTAAAAACACCCCTCCTAGGCAACTCTTCGTATTGGTGTACCATTTGTTCAACCAACTTATCCGTTGGTTTAGGTATCTCATTACTCGAGATGAACGTGATTTCTTGTTCTCCCAAGGTTCTCGTAGGTACTTTCCCATTGTTAACCTTCACCACTAGTGACCTTGATTTCGGCCCACTATAAGGTAGCAAGTTTGGCCTTCATGAATCCATCCTTCATGCCCTTCCTTTCAGGAAGATCCCACCTTTCCGGTGGTCAATCATCACTCACCACCTTCCACTCCGTACTAGGTGAAGGCATTCTCGTCACACGTTAATTAGTTATCCTCGAACTTATTTCTCATATGAGAAATTAAGTCTCAAGGTGGGGCTCATAGCATCCTACATTCTCATTGACGATCACTATTCCCACATCCTTTTTGTCCCCCGCCTTAGGTCATCATATTCATGTGTGGGTTTCTTACTTTATCTAGTCGTGTTAAAATGGAATCAGGATTGCATTATTCCATCCGCAATCCCCTTAGGGTCTGCAGATGTTTTGTTCAACTCTGATAACTCTTACTTCCTTAATCCAGGAAGTTCCTTCTCGTTAAACCAAAGGAGGCACTTTCGCACAGATCGATCAATTTCAGGAGGAAAATATTTCACTTTTCGACTCGAAATGAGTTCCCGCAACTCATTTCCACAAGCTCTTTTAAATCATCCCTTTTTTAAAAAATTCTTTTCAAAACCATTGAAATCATTTTGACCCAATGCAAAAGTATACTAAAATGAGAGGATTTAATATCCTACACCATCATATATAATGATATATTATATCCTAGAACATCATAAAAAAAATCTATCTAAATGAAAAAGTATACTAAATTGAATCCAATATAAAAGTAACGATGAAGATAGATATTATATCCACCTAAGGAATAATAAAGTAAGCCATGTTTCTTAGATACCTCTCTCGATAGAACCACTCTATTATAAAACCCATTTCGTCAAGCAATTGCATCATATAGAGTTTTTAACTTAAATTTGAAGTGCTTATAATTAGCTATTTCAGCTCTTGAATGAATTAATTATATCATTTGGTAAAAGAAAATAATTTATAAACTTGAGAGTTAATTCATAGTATGAAAGTGTTTTAGAACCGTTATTTTATTCATTATTATTAAAATTGCTATTTTTATTATAATGTCTAAGCATGTCTAGGTGAGCTAGGAGATAGAGAAATGCCCAATGACCGTTGTACGCCTAACGTGCTGCTGAACCTCAATAATTAAAGCAAACTTTGAGTGCATCTTATAAATTTGATCACTTCTATTTTGGTATAATTGATTACATCATGAAAGCGATCAATCAAAGAGTCTTTCTTTAAGATTTTGATAAGATGTCCCCTACTGCACAATTAGTATGACTAAATTGTAATAAGATAATCATATATTGAATTTTGAATCGATAGCGCAAAAGATTGTACTAACTCAAGTAGAGTTTTAACTGCTCAGTACTTCATATTCTCATGTAGATAGCTATTTCGAAGAGTTCGAATATTGATTGAGTTTGTTGAACTTTACCTAACGAAACTATGATATCAATCGCAAAATATTATGCTTTTTGGAGAAATTGAGAGAATATGTTGGTGACATCAAACCTAACACGGATACCATTGAATGTAAGTGATAAGCAACATTTATGTTTAATAGATTAAGAAAAATATATTTAGCATTCCCATAAGTTGGTAAGAAGTGAATAATTAGGAATTGAAAGCTAGAAACAAAGTTAATTTAATAAATAACTGCAAATGATATTGTGAAAAAGAAAACAAATGCTTAGAGCATAGCTAGGCATGAGAGTGCTACATTAAACTCTCTAAGAGAAAGCAAGTAATCATTAATAGTTAGCTGTGAATATTGAAATAGTTAACTATGATTAATACTATATACTGGTGATTAATACTTGGACCTTAGCTTGAACATTGCATCATGCTGATAAAAATTATTTCTGTTTGAGCCACGACACCCGCCGGAACTCCTGAAACTTCCCTTCGACTGGCGTCTGCCTACACACACGAACAAGGAGGGGGGCGTCTGGGCCCGTTAATCCTCCGACGCCCAAGTTAGTTCCTTAGAGAGGGAAGTGACCCAAAGTAAGAGTTTTAGTGAGAGAGTCCGACCTCCGTAAATGCTACCAACTGCCCCTATTTATACTCACCGAGTTCGAGGTTGATCTCCTCCACGTCACTGTCCCCATTTAATGCCTTGTACCCTCCTTGTCAGACATCTCAACCGCCTTGTCAGGCTTCTGACGCGTTGGCAGGCGCCTATCGGCGATGGACCACTTGACAGCCTGGCTTCCCTTGGCTTTTAGTGTTTTGTCCTCATGCGCCCCTCCTCTTGCTTGGGCCTAGAGATGCTTCACCAACCCATTCATGGGCCTTGCCCCCCAATTCTGTTGCCTGGAGGCCCAGACCACTAGCTGATGGATAATACCCCAACAATTGCCCCCCAGTTAGGTGCTCGTGGCTTCACCTTCGAGCGCCTAACTGATTCTTATGTCGTGACCTTGTATCTTCTTCGTTTACAGGCGCCCGATCTTGGCGGCGTCCCCCGCTCTGTGCGTTTACCTCTTCGCGGTTCGCGGGCGCCTTTACCCTCCACTAGTAGGCGCCCCAATTTTGATGAGGGTTTGTGGGTGCCTTTTCGTGGAGCTATCTGTGAGGGATGCCCCTAGCCCTTATGCCCCCCCTCACGGGCGGGGTTTGATGTGGGCCCCACGTTTTCCGTACTTGGAAAGTCGGAAATTTCGAATTTCGAATTCAGAAAATTTGAAATTCAAATTTCGGAATTTTCAAAAAGGGAAAAAGGTGGTGGGAAGCTGAAAAGCTCGCCCGTGATGTTGACACGTGGCGCACGGCACGAGACCTGGTTGTGGTTCTCCTCTCCTTTAAATACCCCCTCCCCCCTCAGTTCTTGTCACTTTCTACGCTCTGACTTCTCTCTAGATTCCGCTCTAACCTCTCTCCTGCCAGTCTTTGCAATCGTCCCCCCTTTTTTGTGTCAGCCGATAATGTCGTCGCCACAACAAAACAAAACTTCCGGCCAAGGCGCCTCCGACGCTGGTGCGACTGGTGCAGGCGTTTCGGGCGCGGGCGCCTCGGGCGCGGGTGGTGAAGCTAGTCGTCCGACTCAAAGAGGTAAGGAATCTTCTCTCACTGGTTGTTTTTATTGAATTTATTCTAGTAATCTAGGGTAGGGCGTCACTTACTCCACGTCCACATTGCGCCTGGGTCATTTGTTGGTTTAGAGAGGGCGCCTGCTTCTACATCTGCTGGTCCTTCAAGCGCCACGACTCCAGGTTTCATGCCCGCGGACGGGTCCTACAAGATCACGACATGGGAGAACTCCTTCCCCCCCGACCATCTTCCGACGGAGACGTCCCGGTTGCCCTTCGATGTGGCCGGGCCACAGCATACGTCCACCGTCACCCTGGGCCGCGTCTATGAACTGGTGACCAGCCTCCAACTCCCGCGTGATTGGTGGTATGCGCCTCCTTCCGCTATTTCGCGAGTAGGCGTCTGTGGGCCGAATTGGATCGGGGTGTACCAGGAATATTTCCGCTTCGGACTGCGGTTTCCTCTTGACCACATCATGGAAGGGATTTTGACAACTTGCGGCTGCCCGTTGGGGTGCCTGTCTCCCTCGGTCATTACAGTCGTCATCTTGTTCAAGTTGTGGTGCCGACATCATAACGTGGAGCCCACCTTCAACTTGTTCAGATACTTTTTTAAGATGGCGCCTCTTGACAACTGCTTATCTCTCCAAAAAAGGAAGAAGCGCCCCTATCACTTCGTGGAACGGTGTCCCAAGTTGAACCGTAGTTGGTTTAACGGCTTCTTCTTCATGAAGGCGTATCGGGATTTCTTCTTCGAGAGTGGAGGCGCCTTCCTAAGGCAGTGGGAACTGGGACACATTGAGGACTTCAACTCACCGGTTGTGCTATCTCAGGCAGAGAAGGATGGCGCCCAATTGATTTGCACGGAGCGCGTTGATTTGCGTATTGCAGAAAACCGCCCGCTGATTCTGGCGGCGTATTATAACGATGGTTTGTAGGCGCCTAGGTTTTCTGTTTGTATCTTTCGTTATATGATTTGCGCTAACGATTTTGAAAATCTGCAGGGTCGGACTTCTCCAGTATTGCCAAGCTGATGAAAAGTCGGCTTGCTGCTATGGCGGCGGGGACGCCCCCACCGGTTCGGCAAGAGGCGCCCGAACCAGCCGCCACTCAATCACAGGCGCCTCCATCGGGCCCGAAGAAGAAGAAGATGGCGGTGAAGGGGGGTACCTTGCACACGAAGACCGCCAGCGTGGCGTCTTCCACCCCGGAGGAAGGTGAGGGGGCACCTGATTCTGAACCCGCGGAGCAAGAGGGCAACTCCGAGGAAGAAGAGGCGGAGCCCCTGATTCGTCGGGGGAAAAGAGCCGGCTCCCCCTTAGCCCCTGCCAGTAAAAAGGCTGATAAGGGGAAGGGAAAAGAAGGCGCCGCTGATGTCGGCGATGGGGAGGGCGCCCGATACCACCTCAACGAGGAGGGGCACTATGTGGGCCCCAATGGGCGCCCTCCTATGTTCCAGCCGCGCCACACAGATGTTGGGCGCCTCAACTTGCCATGCTCGCCGCTGTCGGCAGTCGACCGGGGTTGCGCCATGGGATTGGCAATTTTGGCCGCCAAGTCGTGGCAAGTCCCGTTGGAGGTGAATGGGGACCACCTCTTCGCCGAACTGGCCCAAGTGGGCGCCAAGGTATATACTCTTGTACTAGTTTTTCTCGTGGTTGTGGAATTGTCTTGTTACTTGTACAAAGTGTTAATCTTTCTTACTTGGTGTATGCAGATCCTCTTTTTTGTTGAGAGAGGTGCCCGGCGCCTCAATGAATCAACACGAGAGGCGCTCAAAGCCTCCACCTGTGCTGCCTCCTTGAAGCACGACTTAGAGAGTGCGACCGCGCGTCGCGAGCAGCTGGCGAAAGAGTGCGAGGAGGCACAGATGAACGCGACCATGGAGGTGTCGCGACTTCAGGGCGCTCTTGACGATGAGTGCAAGAAGTTGGCGGATCTTCAGGCGGAGAAGGAGGCGCTGGCGCAGGAGGCAGGCGCCCAAGCCAGCGAGATAGATATCCTCAAGGAGGAGAAGAAGAGGTTGCAAGACGCCCTCAAGGAGACCAAGAAATCCTTGAAAGAGGCGCGAAAAGAAACTTCTGACTTGCAACGATCTTTGGACACCTTCGAGGAGTCTGAGGCTGGAAAGGGGATGTGCGCCAATGCCATCTTGACCGGCCTCGAGATTTTGAAGGTGAAGCTGGAGAAGGATCATCCCCATCACACTTGGGCCCTCACTGAGATGGCCGAGTATGTGATTGGGGGGCTAGAGACTCCCCGCGGGACGAGCGGAGCGCTCGAGCCTTCTGCTTTTATGTCTCCTTCTCCGAAGGCGCCTAGTGCTGGAGATGCCAATTCTGGAGCAGAGTAAAGAGTGGGCGCTGCTTAAGTGGGATTCTGTTGTATTTTTTTTTTAGATATTTATATTTATAAAAGCGTTTCCGTTGGTGGTTGAATCTTATCTTGGTGACGATTGATTTTACTTAACGTTGATCCTCTTTTTAGGGCGCAAAAGAGGAGGGCGCTTTGTAGCCGCGGGGCGCAAATTTGGGCGTGATTTTTGCTTTAACTTTGATTACCGCGTCTTGATGGGGCAAATTTGGGCGCGTTATTGCTCTGACTCAGGGTGCGATATTAGGGCGCTTTGCGATTAAAGGGCGCGGAACGGGGCGCTTTAACTAGCACGAAATTACTGGGCGCGAAGTTTGGGCGCTTTTGCTTCATATGAAATGGCGGGAACAATTGCGAAGTCACTATTGGTGCGCTAGAATACTGGGCGCTTTGGACACAATACGGCGCTATTTCACGAGCGCTTTAGTCACAACACAAACACACCTACGAACTTCTTTTCGACATAGACAAACACTTACAACTACGACTACCTTTTCCCTTTTCTGACTCTTGTCAAGTTGAGGCGCCTTCCCCAGGTGTGGCGCCCGCACGGTAAACTCGCAGGTTTTGCGCGTTCCATGTCCTTTTCACCACTCGACCGTCAGTATGCTCTAACTTGAACGTACTGGGTTCTACCACCTCTCGGACTCGGTATGGGCCTTTCCACTTTGGTGCTAACTTCCCCTCGCGGGCATCCGGGCGAAAGTCACGTTTGAGAACTAGGGCGCCCTCAATGATCCCATGGGCATGCATCTTTTTGTTGTAGTATCGGGCCACCTGCCGCTTCATTTTTTCCAAGCGGATTGCCGCCACCTCCCTCACTTCGTCCGCCATGTCTAAGTCATTGGATCGTGCCTCGTCATTGCCGTTTGGATCGTACTGGACAACGCGGTAACTTGGGATGTTGACCTCCACGGGAATGACTGCCTCGCTTCCATAGGTCAAGGCGAAGGGTGTTTCTCCAGTGGCAGTTTTGTAAGTCGTGCGATGCGCCCACAACACGTTTGGCAGCTCCTCCACCCATTTACCCTTGGCGCCCGACAGCCGGGTGTGTAACCCGTGAAGGATACTTTTGTTGGCCGCCTCCGCTTGACCGTTTGCTTAAGGGTAGGCCACCGAAGAAAAACTCAACACGACCCCATTGCCATCACAGAACTCCACAACTTCTTGCAATCAAACTGCTTTCCATGGTCTGTGATGATGGACTCAGGCAAGCCGAACCGAGTGAATATGTTCTTCTTGGTGAACTTTCGTACCTGGGCTTCCGTGACCGTGGCTAAGGGTTCTGCCTCTATCCATTTGGAGAAGTAGTCTACCGCCACTATCAGGTATTTCATTTGTCCGGGCGCCTTAGGAAAGGGGCCCAAGAGATCCATGCCCCACTGAGCGAATGGCCGGGCTCCTACATTGCCTTGCATGGGTGCCGCCGGGATGTGAATGTCATTTGCATGAATTTGGCACTGGTGGCAGGCGCCCACGTGCGCCTTTGCATCTCGTTGCATTGTTGGCCAGTAAAACCCCTGTCGTAGCAGTGTTTTCTCCAGGCTTCGTGCACCTACGTGCATGCCACACGTTCCACTATGCACTTCCTTGATTGCCCCCTGCTTTCCTCCTCGTCAAGACACCTCAAGTATGCTCCCGCATGAGATCTTTTGTACAACTTTCCCGCGATTATGGAACATCGGGCCGCCTTTCGGCGAAGGCGCCAGGCTTCCTTCGGGTCATCAGGCACCACGCCTTGGGTTAGGAACAGTATAATTGGCGCCATCCATCCAGAATCGGCGCCCCCACTCGCTAGGGTAGCGACCAGATGTTCACGAGGCGCCTCTGCGGTGACTATTACCTTTCGTTCTTCCGCAAAATCCACTGCAGTTGCTAGCTTGGATAAAGCGTCTGCATGGGCATTCTCTTCACGTGGGATGTGGACGAAAGAGATTTCTCCGAACCAAGCTCCCAGCTCTCGCACTCTTCGCACGTACCCTTCCAGCGCCTCCTCTTTCACCTCAAAGACTCCTTTAAGTTGGTTGACGACAAGGGCTGAGTCGGACCTGACCTGGACCCTGTTGGCGCCCAACTCTTTGACCATGCTCATGCCGGCGATAACCGCTTCGTATTCCGCGGCATTGTTTGTTTTTAGTGTTGCAAATCTCAATGCGACTTCGTGCATCGCGCCGCCAGGGCTTATCATTACGATGCATGCCCCAGCGCCGGTGCGGCTGGGCGCCCCATCCACCTGCACCTGCCAACAGTCATCCGCCCCTCTTTCTGACTCTGCTACTCCCTCAGCGATGAAATCAGCCAAGACCTATGCCTTTATCGCCGGTCGGGAGGCATACCGGATGTCAAACTCACTCAGGTGGACTGCCCATTTGACAAGGCGCCCGACCACATCCATTGACCCCAAAGTAGACTTCAACGGAAGATTGGTGAGCACTACAATGGTGTGCGCCTGGAAGTAGGGCCTTAGCTTGGTCGCAGCCATCACAACTGCCAAGGCGGCCTTCTCGATAGGTGCATATCGTCTTTCATGGGCGACCATGGTGCGGCTGACGTAGTATACCGGCCTTTCTTCTCCAGAGTGGGCTTCCCTTGAGATGAGCACTGCACTTACCGAGACTTCCGACACGGCGATATAAAGGTACAGTGCCTCCCCCGCTTTGGGCGCCGTCATCACCGTTGGGGCGGCTAGGAGTTGCTTCAGTTCTTCGAACGCCGCGTCGCACTCAGTAGTCCATTGAAAACGTACCGCCTTCTTGAGCGTCTGAAAGAAAGGAGCGGCCTTGTCCGCAGATCGGGGAATGAAACGCTCTAGGGCCACGGTCGTGTGGAAATTCTCGGCCAGGCCGTGTCGGCCCACAAGGCCACCACTGCACCTCACACGGCCGTGTGAGTTGCCCGTGTGGCCGAGCCCAGCCTTTAAAAATCGGCCGACACGGCCGCGCGGCCAGAAACCCCCAAACCCCCTCGCCGGAAAACCGCGACCTTTCGCCCTCTTCGGCAATTTTCGGCCATTTTTGGTCGGTTTTTCACCAAACCACCTCCACACCCATCCTTTTCTCCCCATTTTCGGCCTATCCCTCGACTTTGAGGCGATTTGGACCGACTTTGAGTCGCCGGAGGCGATTTCCGGCGAGACTCCGGCGAGGCTCCGACGAGCAATTCCGGGCAGATTTTGGGCTTTTTGTCGCTTCCATTGCCTTCCCCTCATCATCCCCTACACCTCTACTTGTGTCTCCAGGTTTGATTTTGACCTTAACCTTGTGATTTATGGAGAATTGGGTGTTAGGATGCATGTTTAGAGAACAACTTTGAATCATGTGAATTGTGTGCAATTGATTGAGGGGAAGGCTTGGTTTTTGTGTGAATTGTGCTGGGCAATGTCCCCCTTGCTTGTTTGAGCCCTTGTGTGCAAGAAATTTGTCAATTCCATGCTTAACCTAATAGTGCACACAAGGTGTTCGATGAAATGCCAGTTTTTCATACCATGTTGTGGGAGCCGGTTGGGGCCCTTAATGATGTGCTTTGAGGGTGTATTTGCTATGGATGTGAACCTTAAGTTGCCTACTTTATCGTGGATGTGCACCCCCACCCAGATTATGCTTGTTTGATCGAGTTATTGACCCCCGAACTATGGATGAAACCATGGTTCGGCTGTTTTCTGTTCTTAAGTGTGGGGGTGTGATTAACCTTTCCTTTGGTTCTTTTGGCTCCACTTTGGGTTGTTCTTTTGCAGGACCATGACGAAACCCGACCTCAAGCACCCGTTCATCCGTGATTTGAAGAGGGGGCCCCACCAGGATCGTTTTAAGCGCGTCCTGGCCTGCTCGTTTGGGCAGCATCATTGCTGGTCCAGGCGGGAGTTTGAGAAGCTGCACTGCTCCGAGCACTTCTCCGCCATTGTCACCAACCGTCCTTTGCGCCGTCTGCTCTCCATTCGCGAGAAGGTTTACCACGAGCTCATGCTTGAGTTCTACACGACCTTCAAGCACCACGACACAGAGGATTGGGCAGACGGTGAAGCCGTCAAGTTCAGACTCGGTGGTGCACCCCGCTCCATGAGCTACCACGACCTGGCGACCGCTCTCGACCTCGGCCTGGCCAATGATGAGGACTACGTCACCGAGCTCAACGATCCGGTGGGAGTGAACTTCAAGATGCTGTACACCCGCCTAGCTCAGCCAGGACAGCGTCCATTCGTGGCAGGACGGACGAAGGCCAACACTCTGCAGCTCGATAACCGCATTCTCCACCACTTGCTGGCAAAGTCCTACACTCCAGCTGGGGAAAGTGCCAGCACCATCACCAGGAGAGGCTTGTACTTCATCCAGTCCATCCGCCTGGAGGACCATCTTCTCCACTTGGGTTCTGTGGTGGCCAGAACCTTTGAGAAGAGTGCTTCAGAATGGAAGAGCCTCCACTGCACTCACCTCATCACCCTCATGGCCGCCTACTTCTAGATATCACTGCAGTGTTGCACAGAGCAGGGGAGCACCAGTGCCTTTGGCGAAGACACGATCAAGAGCATGCACCTGCTACGAGAGGAGCGCGGCGTCAAGTGGATCGCAGGGTTTCCTCAACCTCAGATCCCAGCGGAGGACCAGCCCGATGCTCCTGAGGATGAGGCTGCTGCGGATGACCAGCCCGAGGATGTGGATGATGCTACTGCCCTCGCCCCACCACCTTCGAGTACGGGGGTGGCAACTCCACTTTCCCCGGCCAGGACTACTTCACTCACCAGTTCGAGCAGCTGCGTCTCTAGAATCAGCAGCTCTTCGACCATCAGCTCCAGTTCCAGCAGCAGTATTCGGCTCACCATGCCGAGTACCAAATTCGGATGGCTGCTTATGATGAGCGCCTGGACCGTATGGAGACCCAGCAGGCGGTGACTCTGGCTCACATCGAGCGCGAGAATGCCCGATCTCGGCGTATGCAGAAGGTCCAACAGCACCTGCTCCAGCTGCTCCCGGGCGAGCAGCCAGTCTGGAGGACCCCCTGGGAGGACTCTCCACTTCCACCTCCACCAGCTGATGACGATGATGCCTTCATGAACGACATCGATCTGGACAACCTTGGCGACGAGTAGGCTGTACTCGTCGCCCCTCTGAGTGTGTTTTTATTTTAGACTTTTCGTATTTGCTCCATGTGTCTGCGGAGCGTGAACTTAGTCTGTCGTTTGTTTTGTTTCTTTTCTTTGTGGATTTTCTATTTTGTGGCCATCTGGGCTGACTTTGATCCCTAACGCACAGTGTGCTAGTATGTTCTCCTTGTTCCCTTCGTGCAGAACCGTCCGTCGTACCATATGTTTCCCGCTGACTGGTCCACTTCCCGTCTCATGCAGTCCGTGCACACCGGTAACATCGTTCCCCTTATCCTTCCCTCTTCTCCATTGAGGGCAATGTCGAACTTAAGTGTGGGGGGGATGTTTCTCTTTTGACTGCATTAGATGTGTTTGTGTGCTTGGAGCCTAATCCACTGTCCAAATTTTTAAATTTGAAAGCTCCAAGTACATGTTTCCATGCAAATTGCCTGCTCAGTATGCTTTGAATTGACAGTCTCTGTAGTAATGTGCAACCTAGGGAGGTAGTGTAGTACTATGGAGGATGTTGAAGTATAAGATTTTCCCTATCTAGCTCTCTGCTGTGCAGTTGATTTTGTGAATTAGTGGAGCTAAGACCGTTGAATTCATGTGGTAATGTGGACTCTGTTTGAATTGTGTTATGGACTCGTGTATTGAACAGGGTGCTCATGTGGAAAATGAAAAGCAGTTGGTCCTCCATGTAGAAATCATCAAAATCTTAAACATGGGGTAACCCCAACGTGTGTGGCACTGTTCATTGCACAAAATTGGGTTTCGGAAGAGATTTTAGTAATCCTTAGTGGGTACTCCTACAAGGTGAAGCTAAGCTGTCTCTAGTACAAGTAAAACTTCCACCCGTTGAACGGTTTGCCTACTTGAGGATGTGTTTTTAAGGGCACGGATAGAGCTTCTGAACCCCCTTAATTTTATTGACCCTCCACACGAGTTGAGGAAAAAGAGTTAAAAGAAGTACTCTGGCGAGCGCCAGGTGTACAGAAATCGCTCTTGCTCGACTAATAAGGGTCGACCGTGCAGAAGACTGCAGTTGGAACCCCTGCTAAGTGAAAGAAGAAAAAAACAAGAAAAATGTGAATGAAAGTGCAAAAAGGGGTTCCAACGGTGAAATGAAGTGAAAGAGCACCCCGGTACAACGAGTCCTTGGTTGTGAATGTTGTGAGTCCCTTTATCCATGAACTGACTGTCTTACTTCCACTGCTTCTCATGATCCTGGCTTGAGTCTAGTACTCGCATTGAGAGAGATAGGGGACGTCTTAGAAGACCAGTTGACCTCGTAAGCTGCTTTATGATCTAGAAAATCCTCTACCGACGATCGGGGTTGTTTGTTGCTATAGAGGTCTGGAGAGCTGCATTGGTTTGAGTTAGGTTTTCTTGGGGACAAGCAAACGGTTAAGTGTGGGGGAGTTTGATAGACCATTGATTGTGCATGTTTTTACCCCTTTTCTTGAGCTGTTTGAGATGTCGATTCTCGTGTTTTAGGCCGATTTCACGCTAGGTTGTTCTTGTTTGTGATATTTCAGGTCCTAGTACGTGAATGAAAGTTTAGGAAAGAGTTCGGGGTCGATTGGACGAAGTTTGGAAGTTTGGCGAGAAGCTGAGAGGCCACACGGGCATGCCTAAAGGCCACACGGCCGTGTAGGAGACCCATTGTGGCCGTGTGAAGGCTCGGCAAAAGCCACACGGGCAGCCTGGTCACTCACAGGGCCGTGTGGGTCGTGGCCGTGTAAGATGCCCGAGTCACTTATCAAAACGCCGCGGTTTGCACAACTCACACGGGCAGCTGGGGATGTCACACGGCCGTGTGGCCTGGCCGTGTGAGTCGGGATTTTTTGGTTTTTAAGCCAATTACCAGCCACAAGTGAGGGGTTCCGAGTTTTAGAGAAAGAAAGCGATTCCTAGAGAGAGAGAGCGACGAACCAGAGTTCCCAAGTGCCATAGCTTGATCTTCATAATCATTGGAGCTCAACCCACACTTGGAGAAGTGCCGATTGACGACCAGGAGCAGATTCTCATCCTTCACAGCATGATTTTTGCATCTGAACTTGCTTTTGCTTCTCTCTCCATGGAGTAACTTCCTCATTCATCTGGGTATGGAGAACCCTAGATTTGTGTGTTAGGTCTGATTGTATGAACCCAAGTACCGATTCTTTGATATGATTATGTTCAATTGAGGTTTGAATTGTTGAATGGCATGAATCCTGATCAAATTCTTGTTGTTTCTGCTTTAACCTAGAAAGAGAATATCTGCCAAGGTTGATAGAGCACCCTTGATTGAAGGTAGGGAGTTGGCAACTTTAGTCGAGGAGCCAACTCACTATTCTGTACCGAATTCACTTCGGTAGAGGAGGTTTTGTTCATTAGGGCCTCAATCTGTTTACTCCGGTGGAGGTTAGTAGCCCGCTGGAGACTCAGGTTGAGAGGGTCTGGAGACCTTTAGTCGAGACTTCAGACTGTTTAAGAACCTCCCGCAGTATAACTTTCATTGAAACTGAACTTGGTGAATTGCAATCCGGCTTAATTGCAGTATAGGGGGAACCATATCCGGGTGACCTCTCTCGACTTGAAAACAACTGTTTAACTGCTTGCTTGTTTGTTAGTTTAGACCTGCACTAAAGTTTCACTGCTAGATAATAAGAATTCACTAAGTAGTCATCACTTCTAGGACTCGGGTTGACATTAAAACCCAAACCCGCTATACTACGCTTTAAGAGTGACAGTAGGAGTGAGTCAGTCATCTATAGTAAAAGCCTTCCACATTTTTTGTTGGCTGGAACAGCGAGCACTAAGTAGCAGCAACCCTCCTTCATTGTTGGTCTCGTCATCAGTTGCGATACTTTCCTCCAATTTTAAGATTTCGTCTCAACGGCTTATTCAGAACACATGCCCTTGTTCTTCTTTCTAATGGTAGGTGGTTGCATAGGCAGAGCTAGGCCATTTTAGGCTTGTCTCGTGACATAGGTAATTTTTGGGAGAGGAAAAAAATACCACACCTACAAGTAACATAAGGATATTTTGCCACTACATCACAACTCATTACTTGTTCATTAATTGCTAAAAATGAGTCAATTGATTCCATTCATGACACTATTATTCGACAACAGCTTGTACATGATGAATTATCTCGAGTAATGGTGGAGACGGAAGTTTATAAGTCATATATCCGTAAGTTTATTTGCTTATGAAACTATAAAGAGCATTTTTAGCTTCAGTTGTATTAAGAACAACTTCAAAGTTGGATTGGCGATTAGTTTGCTAATAATTGTTTAATGGGATACATGGAAAGAAACTTACTGAAAAGTGTACACAATGAATGTATTTTGCATTTGTTTCAGAATGCGAAAACTCGTCGTGGTTGTTTATGCAAGATATAATTGTATTAGTTGATTTTTTCTTTATCTATGAATGAATTATTTGAATATTATTAGTTTTAATTATTATTAAATTTTTATTAATTATATATTATATTCTGAAAAGAGGATAGAGGTAGTTTCTAATCTTGCCTCCGCCACTGGGTGGTTAGTTTCCCTTTCTTGTCTGTGCTAACAGACCTCCCTCTTGTTCTGTCCTTTGCCTCGTGATAATGGTCGGTCAAAACTAGTTATACCTCTCCTCTCTCCTTAGCTTCCCTAGTTGTCGAGATTTTTACATTATCTGAAACATGAAAAAGATGCAATGTAACAAGCATTCAATATGAGAAAGATAAATCCAGATAAAACTTAAACGCATTAGGCCGCTTTAAGCTGTATGCATCTTCTTCCAACGTTTCCTCTTTCTCCAAGGATTCCTCCAACCACTACCACGGGGACACATTCAATCTCTTGTTCCGTGAATGATAGACCGATAATTGCACATGTTTTTACCCCTATTCTTGAGCCGTTTGAGATGTTGATTCTCGTGTTTTAAGCCGATTTCACGCTAGGTTGTGCGTTTATGTCATATTTCAGGGCTTAGCGTTGGCATCGAGGCGAAGGAACGAGATTCGGGTCGAAAGGAGCAAGTGAGGCTTGAAGTGTGCTGGAGAGCAAAAATACCCGGCCATGAGCAGAAATACCCGGTCGGGTATTATCTGGCCATGACCGGGGATTTGAAGCTTTGGGCATCCGTGAGAAACAGAAGGGGCCCGGGCATGTGGCAAAAATCCCCGGTCGGGGATTATTGGCCATGACCGGGGATTTCCCCTGTGGCAAAACGGCGCGTTTAGCACATACCCGGTCGACACCCAAAATACCCGACCGGGTATTTCGACCGGGTATCGCGATCATCAGATTTTTAAAGGAAAAGAAGGCTAAAAATCAAGGGTTCCGAGTTTTAGAGAGACAGAGCGATTCTTAGAGAGAGAAAGCGACGAACCAGAGTTCCCAAGTGTCATAGCTTGATCTTCATCACCATTGGAGCCCGGCTTGAGCTTGGAGAAGTGCTGATCGACGACCAGGAGCAGAAACTCATTCTTCACAGTATGATTTCCGCATCTGAATCTGCTTTTGCTTCTCTCTCCACGGAGTAGTTTCCCCATTCATCTAGGTATGGAAAACCCTAGATTTGTATGTTAGGTCTGATTGTATGAACCCAAGTACAGATTTTATGATTTGATTATATTCGATTGAGGCTTGAATGATTGAATGACTTGAATCCTGATCAAATTCTTGTTGTTTCTGCTTTAACCTAGAAAGAGAATATCTGCCTAGGTTGATAGAGCACCCTTAATTGAAGGTAGTGAATTGGCGACTTTAGTCGAGGAGCCAATTCACTATTCTGTACCGAATTCAATTCGGTAATGGAGGTTTGGTTCGTTAGGGCCTCAATTTGTTTACTCCGATGGAGGTTAAAGTCGCCAATTCACTATTCTGTACCGAATTCAATTCGGTAGTGGAGGTTTGGTTCGTTAGGGCCTCATTTTGTTTACTCCGGTGGAGGTTAGTCGCCCGCTGGAGACTCAGATTGAGAGGGTCTGGAGACCTTTAGTCGAGACTTCAGACTGTTTAAGAACCTTCCGCAGTATAACTTTCATGAAAACTGAACTTGGTAAATTGCAATACGGCTTAACTGCAGTCTAGGGGGAACCATATCCGGGTGACCTCTCTCGACTTGAAAACAACCGTTTAACTTGCTTTGTTTGTTTGTTAATTTGGACTTGCACTAAAGTTTCACTGCTAGATAATAAGAATTCACTGAGTTGTCATCAAATCTAGGACCCGGGTTGACATTAAAACCCAAACCCGCTATACTACGCTTTAGGATGTGGTTACACTTGGCCAATTTCTAGAGTGACAGTATGAGTGAGTCAAGTTTTTGGCGCCGTTGCCGGGGACGGCTAGGTTGTTGAAGAAAAGTGATTTCTGTTACTTTAGCATTTTCATTTTCGCTTTGATTGTTTGTTCTTTCCCACTTGTGCCTTCACGGGTTTGCATTGCTTGACTGTGTGCAGATAGTGCATGACCCGTATCCAGTCGGGAGGTCTACTGCCGTTGGTGCCAGAGTTTGAACGCACCTGCCGCCAACTTAGGAGACAACAGCGAGCTAGACTGGCTACGGAAGAGCGCATAGACGGCCATTTGAGCAGCGAGTTCGAGGACGAGTACGAGATGGAAGGCGAACACAACCCACCCCCGGGGAATCCTCTCCAGGTTCCCCCGGTGAATCAGATCTTGGGGAACAACCCCATACCCCAGGCAGATGGGGTTCATCATCATCCACCACCACCGGGTCCCACCTTGGAGTACTACTACACTCCACGGATTGCTGACATCCGCCCGGTCATCCTCTATCCGCCCATTCCAGCAAAAAACTTCGAGATCAAGCCATGCTGGATTCAACTCATTACATCCTCTATCCAGTTCCATGGCTTGAAGGATGAGGAGGCAAGGGTGCATCTTTCCCAGTTTCTGCAGCTGACGAACGGGTTCAAGCTAAACGGTGTCCCTGATGACGCAATCTGCCTTCACCTCTTCCCCCATTCTCTGGCGGGGAATGCTAAGAGGTGGTTGGAGACCCAGCCCCCATTGTCCATCACTTCTTGGGAAGATCTGGCAGACAAGTTCGTGCACATGTACTATCCAGCATCGAAGACCACAGAGATTCAGCGGGAGATCACTCACTTCCGCCAAGAGCCAGACGAGTCACTTCGTAATGCATGGGAGCGGTACATGGGATATTTCTGGCAGTGTCCCCATCATGGCTTCAGTGATGCATTCACAGTGGGGAACTTCTACAGTGCTCTCTCCCCGGACAGCCAGAGGGTGATTGAGTCTCTATGCCCAGGAGGGGATATTCTCACTAAGACTCCACCCAAGTTGAACCAGATGATTAGTACCTTGGCTGCCAGAGATCATTCCTGGGGGCAGAGCAGCAGAGGCAGAAATCCCCGGGACCGTGGTGTTCACGTCGTGGAGGCTAGGTCCGGTCTCGAGCAGCAGGTGGCTGAGTTGGTGCAGACATTGAAGCAGCCCAACAGTCTTATTCCGGGCCGAGGTTTGGCTACACCTCCAGTAGCTCAATGTCAGTGGTGTGAGAGCCCGAATCATTTGGTGGAGGACTGCCAGGCTATGCGGGAGTCTTCTACTCCCCAAGAGCAGGTGGACTTCAGCAGCAGCCCTACCAGCCTAGGTAGGGTAGCCATTCCAGCAGCCCCAGCGTCAGTATGCCGAGCCAGCAGCAGCTCCAGCTCCCGATAATCAGATGACTGAGCTGAAGAACATTTTGGCGGCATTCATGACCACCAGTCAGACGAATTTCACAAGGGTGGACCAGAACATAGCCTCACTGGAGGCAGGACAGAGGAACCAGGGTGCCATTTTGCAAGATTTACAGAACCAGGTTGGTGCCATAGCCCCCCAAATTACTACCCGGGCCCGGGGGACTCTACCTGCCACCACCATCTCCAATCCACGGGAGCCGCACCAGCAGCTGGATGCCATTTTTACCAGAAGCAGCAAGATCATATCCGCTGATCCTGCCCCGGCCAGGCAGGAGGAAGCACCTGTTTCAGCACTTCCAGCCGACGATGCAGAAATGCGGGTGGAGAAGGAAGCCCCATGCTCCCAAGCCACAACCAGTGGTTAAGGAGCATGTGCCCCAGCTTTCCTTCCCCACTCGCCTACACAAAGACAAGCTGGAGACTGAGTTTGCCAAGTTTATGGCAATGTTGAAGCAGCTCAACATCAGCATACTGTTTGTGGAGGCACTGTCGAAGATGCCCAAGTATGCAAAGTTCATGAAAGATCTCCTCACCAACAAGAAGAAACTTGGAGATCTCTCGACAGTGCTGCTGAGCGAGGAGTGTTCTGCTATCCTGCAGAAGAAGCTGCCCGAAAAGCGCAAGGACCCAGGGAGTTTTACTATCCCTCTTACTATTGGCAGCATGCATGTAGGCAAGTCCTTGGCAGACCTAGGCGCTAGCATAAATGTTATGTCATATAAGTTGTTTAAAAAGCTAGACCTAGGTGAACTTAACCCTACTAAGATGAGCATTCAGCTAGCTGATCGTTCTGTGGTGCATCCTAGGGGTATCATAGAGGATCTGCTTGTTAATGTAGGTGCATTCACATATCCTGTTGATTTTGTTATTCTGGATATAAATGAGGATGTAGATGTGCCTTTGATTCTGGGTAGACCATTTCTTGTCACCGCCAAGGCACTTATTGATGTGCATGATGGTAAACTGATCTTGCGTGCTGGGAATGAACAAGCTACTTTTTTTGTGACTGAATTCGATCACTGTGCTATGATTGCTGTCACACCTGTGCATGCTATTTCTGACCAGGTACACGAGCCTGTCGTGTATCCTTCTGCTTCTCCCATTTTGCAGGACCCTCCTCCCACCCCTTCGCCACCACTCCATCCAGCCTCGCCTCCGAACAAAAAGATCAAGGAGGAGTGGCGGCCGAAGCCGCAGGGGGCTAAGCCTGCTCGGAAGAAAGGTGGAGACCACTATGAGCTGGTCCCACCTTTTGCACCACGGCCACCGTGGCCATCGGAGTACTCGCTTGCTTGCATCTTGCCGGATGGCCCGGTCGAGCTGACCAATGCTAGTGGTTGCACCCGTCGGGTGCACGGTCCCCACCTGAAGTTGTACCTCAAGGGCGATGTCGATCCGCTCTTGGAGGCACCTGTTCCTGCACCCCTTTGAGTATCCACCATGGACGTCCAGCTATAAGACGGTAAAGAAGCGCTTGTGAGGAGGCAACCCCACCACGGTTTTCATTTATTTCTTTTGTTTTGGTTCGGATTGCCAATAGCTTTTGCTTTGGTTTGTTTTCTTTCGTTTTGGATGATGTAATATTGGGCTGACCATTGGACCTAACGTATTGTGTTGGAGTTCTTCTGTTCTCTTTAGCTGTGCCTATGTACCTGACTAGTTCTCTCTCCAGTCAGCTTCGCCCCGACTGGTCCCCTTCCAGTCTCATGTAGTCCGTACACACCGGTAACATCGTTCCCCTTATCTTTCCCTCTTCTCCATTGAGGGCAATGTCGAACTTAAGTGTGGGGGGTGTTCTCATTTGACTGCATTAGATCTGTTTGTGTGCTTCGAGCATAGTCCACTATCCAAATTTTTAAATTTGAGGGCTCCAAGTACGTGTTCCTTGCAATTGCCTGCTCAATATGCTTTGAATTGACAGTCTCTTTAGTAATGTGTGATATGATCCCAAATAGGCCACTCTGCAAGTTGGAATTACTTGACGAAGAAGCAAGCTCAAGCTGCCTGAAGAACATTCATTTCTGTCAGTGTCATTTTCCGTGTTCAAGTAGCCAATTTTGGAGGCAAGTTTCTCTCAATTGGCTCAATGGAAATTCAAGTTTAATGGCTTGTATTGAACATGGAGTGATTATCTACACCTTGGTATGCTTGGTTGCTATTTTTGGAATTTTTTTTTTAAACAGTGCTATTTAGTAAGGAATCATTATAACCATAATAATAAGAGCCTGGTCTATCCTACCAGCCCCTTATTGAAGAATAAAGGGGGACTTCAAGAGTGACCTGCATATGTCCAGTATGAACCAAACGTTTATGTACATGGTAATTAACCCCTTATTGTTAAATCACAGCTTAGCAAATGGAGAAGATCAATTACAACAAATGACACCCTAAATCCCCAACAACAATTACAGCAAATGAAACAGTTCAGCAAGCTATAGGGTAACTAACCCCTTTGTACAATTACAGCTTAGCATTAATTCCATGAAGAAGAAAAAAGCATTACAACAAAAATTCTGTAAGAAAGCATAAAAGCTAGAGTAACTAACCATAAATTGTTACAAAAAAGGCAAAATCAGTCCCAAAACTAAGAGTTCAAAGGAATTGTTAAAAACCAAAACTTCATGTGAAGGCAGAGCATAAGAGTTTAATTCATAATTTAGGACAACCAAAATTTTTAAGAGAATAAAAATTGCTTACATGGTTTCCATTGATTCCCAAATCAGAGTTTCAAATCAAGTGTATGTATGTCATTAAGCAAATTCCTACTCCGATATTCTCAGCCAAAAATCACCAGTCTAAAACCAACAATCGTAGCAGAGTAACCCTCGAGAAAAATGAAACACAGTTCATCATGTTTAATAAAAAGGTCTAATGTACACAAACATTAGCACTGCTTTTCTAGAGAAAACTCAGTTCAATCTAAATAGTGAGTGGAGAACATAAAAGGAACATACCACAAATGTAAAGTGGTTAGCACTTACAGGAAACTTTCTGAGTTCTTTAGGATAACACATTGTTGTGTTTGTACATAAATAAAAGTGCATTGCACCAGATTATTTGTATGAAACCACTTCAGTTGGGGTCTTGGGGAGCAACATACTACTGAAAAAGTATTTATGGGAACCTGTGAAGCCACCACAAATACATGGATCATTATATCACACAAATTCTAAATGTTGGAGGCATTGATGTTCTGTGGGCTGTCAAAGGCATCATAATAGGGTTACAGAAACAACTATTACCTCAAAGAAAAAAGTAGTAAAGAGGGATGTATTGAAGGACTTCTGATGGAAGAACCCGGAACGGAATTCTGAGGAAAGAACCTGCATTCATTATGTAGTATTTAAATTCACTGAAAAATGGTGAGGTGAGAAATGAAACATAACATATATCTACTACTTAAGGTTACAGTTCGGTTCAACATAACATAAACTCCAATCCGCTAGAGTTTCTTCCCCACAAACGAATGGACAATAAGGAATGCATCAATGAGAGTCACAGCAAGACTAAGAACTTTAACAAAGCAAATAAAGAGGTATGTTTTGCCTTGTGTTGTTGCTTTTGTATCTCATTCACTATCCAATTATTATAATGAGATCATCTTATCCAATTATTATAATGAGATCATCTTATACAAAAAAAAGAGGCATCCAAAGAAGAGAGAATCCAAGTTGAACAAACCATCATCAATATTTCTGTAAGGATCCTTGAGTATATAGTCTATAGAGCAAATAGAACATGCAGCTGGCAACATTTTCTGATTCGAACTCGTATTGATTTCCAGGGCAAGCTCTAGTGCCCCATAATTGTCCTTGAGCTCTGCAAATCTATTTTTCCTTGCTGCAATCTACAGAGTGTTGGTGTCAGCACACCACTTTTCCAGGTACTCTGTTGCCTAGTACCGCCATTGCCATTGAAGTTATTTCCCTGGGAAAGAGACAAAGCAGACCCTTTTGATTGAAGAAAAGGGAACAAACCCAACAAAGAAACATGAAAGAAATAATTGACCAGAGAGAGAAGAATCAACAAAAGTCAGAGGTTGGCCGTGTAACTGGAACACCAAATTTCTTAATGGGCAATTTTCTGTGCATGCCCACCAGAGATTTGGATCACAGCATATCAACCTCAGACTGGATTCAACGAACTCGTCTTCCATCAACCTCATCCTCATACTATCTACTTATGAAACCCCAAAACAATCAGCACTTTAAGATTTTCATTCACACTCAATCACCTAGTCTTAATTGTTTTTTGCTGAATCCGACTTCTGCACCTCGTCGGTGTTATCTCCGCCTAAAAAGGAATCAAACACAACATTGTGAGGAAGAAAGAGATAGAACAAACCATCAAAGAACAGCTGATGGTTTCCGATAGTCTCTGTGATACGCACCGAGCGATAAGCAAACAGATCCCCCGCCAAAAGGCCACCATATATTAAATCTAGATTCCTTTGAATCGATTGGACCTAGAAAATAAAAACCTGAAATCAAAGGGAAGAAAGAAGCAAACCTCGTCTTTCAACATGTGAAGGAAGGAAGATGGAAGAACCCATGAGATGCCAGAATTCCATAGAACCAGTCGAATAGAAACATACAGGCCGGCGCTGACGGATTGGCTGTTGCTCTAGCAGGTTATTGATCGAACGGAAGGAAGATGGATATAGCGAAGTTCTCGAGTTGAGAGGGAGAACAACACCAAAGAAATGGATCCAACTGGAGATGTGGGAGAGAGAAGTCGAGATGGCGATATCCTATTCTTGTGAGGAAGGACAATCGCTGCGGGAGTGACGGTTGTGGGACTGCATCACCAATTCCTTGGGTTCTGATTTCGGCGGTGAAGAAGCTAGACGGAGAGAGCGCGCTTACTGATTTCGGCGGTGAAGACACTGACCGGGGACAGCGCTGCTCCGACTCACCAAAAAAAAATCGCAGGCCCGTTCACCGTCCCAATATGAGCCGATGTATATTTCCCGTATCCGAAAATAACCCTCCGAGAAACGCTCCGGAGGCAGCAAATTTGAAATGGGGAAGCTGTTTTCCCCTTCCGCGTATTATAAGTATAGTAGAGTCTAGAATGTATGATCTGAAATTACCTTCAAGGTGAAATATGGCTTTCTGACCCAATCGCATTCTATGAACTTACATAATATGCAGCCCAATGACAGACCTCATGCATCAAATCATCATCCAGTTTCTTCAGTAACTCATATAGAAGTCTTTGTTCAGAACAAAAATGACATCATTCATTAGATGGACTCAGAATAATGAGAACGGAAAGATTATATGGGGAAACTTCTCTACCTTCAACAAAATCTCAGGAGGAATACAGTTGACTAGTAGCTCATACAACTTTCCTCGAACCTCAAACAATCTATCAAATTCAAGAGGTTGTATGATTAGAATCTAGAGGAAAGAGAAGCCACAACTTTGAAAGCTATGGACATAATGTTCGTTTTCTCTGTCATACCTTTTAGGACTCTGCTCCTTCATTATGTCGGAGGATAAGGTGGAAACATACTCTTCCCACTCCAATGGAGAGATTTCTTGATAATTTTTGAAAGGGTACCTAGATCATAAGAGGGGTAGAAATATTAACATACAAAAGAACAGATTTAAATGAATGAAAGTACACATAGTTTAGAGAACTAGAGCTTAACTGTTGAACCCGACAAGTCTCGAATGAGAGTATGGCTCTCCTTAAACTTCGATTTGATTTTTCAGCAATATGAGCAGTAAATCCAGGTGGAACTTCCAGCCCTTCTTTCTTCCCGATAAAGTCCAAGACCCTAACTATCTGTTATAATAAATTCCACAGAAGGCAAAATACTAAGGCAAAAAGAAGCCAAGGAATAGACAGTTCAGTTTAACACCATTGAAGAAAAAGAAAATTTCCAACCTGTTCCTGTGCAGGAGCATTTATTCGAACATTCAGACAACGGGAACGAATAGCTTCAGTAACCTTCGAAGAACTGTTACAGCAGAGAATTAGCCGGCAGGAAGTGCTATATTTCTCCATAGTTCTTCGTAGAGAATGTTGAGCCTCTCTTGAAAGCTTGTCAACCTCATTAAGCACTACCACTGATGGAAAACAAAAAAACATACCTCAGCACAAACAGAGATCCAGCAACTCCATTTTGCTATTATTAGCTACATGCTCCCTAGTCTAATGATCACTAATTCAGATATATATGAACGATTTTGTTAAACAACATGAGGAAACCAAATCCGGTATGTTGTATATGCCTCTCTCTCTCACTTCTATACTTGCCACTTCAATTACACAAAAAGACTACGTCTATAAGTAGTAAAAGTAACAAAAAAGCAGTACCAAAAAGAACAAAACAGAAGGTATGCACAAATCACATGAGACAGGAAGAATCAATTACCCTTGAATGTTTTCTTTCCTTTCGAGTCAATTGCCCTATTCCGGGCCATCTCTTTGATAACATCCTGCACAATATATCTATCCTGGAAGCCCGCATCACTAGGACATAATTCCACGTGGTTTGCAGTTGATAATGTAGTCAACTCGAGATCAATTGCTCTATTGCCAGCCTGAAACACCATGGATTGACAACCAAAAGGTAATAAACACACATTGGTGAAAAATCAGAGAAAGAAATGAAAACCTCAAAAGGCTAAAGGGTGCATCTGTGGGCAGAGAGAAATGGAATGACCATTTTCGCGATAGCCTACTGTGGTCACATCTAACATTTTCAACAGCAAAGTTATGTTTTAGTTGTTCAATCCAAGTATAATGAGCAAAACCAGTACAATCGCCATCACGAAAACTAAGCCAAAATACAAGTGCACGGGGAGAGCATAATGTTTAGATAAATAAACGATTTATACTTACATCGACTTTCCATGTCCTATTCTCCACCTACACCTAAAAAATATCCAGCCATTAGCAGATTAGGAAAGGAACTGTACTGCTTCGTTCTCCTACTGAGCACATGCAATGATTTCAACCCCAATAAGGGAAACAAGATATAGTAAACTGTTTCACCTTTTCAACACCAGGGCCATATATTTGACGGAGCAAACCCATGATTAGAGTTTTCTTCCCAAACACAGAAGGGCCATAGAAGAGCAAATGAGGGCAATCCTGCTCGGCTACCTGAAAAGCAATTCGAGGGTAAGAAGTCAGAATAACAATACGAACAAGGGACAAAAGAAAAAGAGTTCAATGAACCGTCAAGAGTAGTGAACGAGTACTAGTTTATTGAGGTTTTGGGCGATGTCTTCATGAACGATCACTTTGGCTAGGGTTTTGGGTCTGTACTTGTCCACCCACAACATCTTCGAATCTTGCCTTCACCTGCAGAGGATTGCACTATACAAACTTCAACAGCTTACTAATAAAACATAGCCAACATCAGTCGGAACTCCGAAACGAAGACGAAAGTAGGAGAGAAACGAATAAACGAATGGCGACGGTGGAAGGAAGGGCGGGAAAGAAAAGGCAGCGAAAATCGTTCTCGGTGGAGAGTCACCTTCCCTCGATCCCGAAAGCAAGTGACTGTGATGCTTAGATCAGCGACGGTGAGAGAGACGAGCAAGGATCGAAACAGAATGTAGGAAAGTAACCACCGTTCCCGACTCCTGAAAATTTTCCCGGGTCCGGGTAAAAGTAAAACCGCGACGCCTGACTGCGTGGGCCCACGTAGGCTGTCTCTCTCTCTCAGTCTTTCTTTTTTGAAGAAAACATTCATTCATTCATTCCCTTAGAGGTTGGTACAATTACAGGATAGCAGAGATAATATTAAGAACAACAAACCAGTCCTGGTGGAGGGTGTTTAATCTAGCATCTCGTGCAATCCAGTCTGCTTCTTTGTTGTTCCGTCGGCAAGTGAAAGCAATGTTGATCCAATTGGACACCTGGATAATTCGTTGAATGGAGGAGAGGATGGCGTAGCAATTCCAGGGCCACAAATCTGAGTGGTTCTTCAGAGCATCCACTAGAGCTTTACAATCTGAAAAAATAGTTGATGGGACCTGCTCTCTCATCGCCAACTTACATGCTTCCAACAAAGCATAGGCTTCAGTCTCTATAGGGGATGAACAAACAATCCGTCCAGCCTTACCATCCACAAACTGTCCATGTGGGTTAGTAATAACCACCCCATAAGCCGCCTCTCTTGAAATAGGATCGAAAGAACCATCACAATAAATCCTTCTCGTGAGTGTTGTTGGCGGTGGACACGGTTGTTGATGATCGTCCCTGGGCTGTGAAACGAGAGACGAGGAAGTGACCATCGTCTGAGGCTCAGCTGCATCTCGAAAAGCTTGAAAGGAGGAGGACACCGGGGACGCTGTCTCATTTCGAAAGATGAAGCCATTTCAGGCCTTCCAAATATTCCAAAGACAAAACCTTTCTCCTTGTGATCGCAAGATCCGGTTCTTCTCGCATGCCACAGATCCAATTAGCCAAGTTGGGAGGAGGGCAAACAAAGAGGAAATGGATAGCCGATTCAACCTGAGTTCCGCAGATTTGGCATTTCTTACCTGGGGAGCGTCTCCGGTTATGCAGCTTCTCTTTGGTAGCAAGCGCTCCTCGAATGCATCTCCAAAGGAAAAAGCGGATATTTGGGGGTAAATTGATCGCCCAGAGCCACTTCCACACCTCATCACTTGTCGGTATATTGAGGTCCACTAAAGCTGGGTCGGCCTCTCGCAAATGTGCACGAAGGCCATGATATGATGTTCTCATTGAGAAGGCACCATTGGGAGTAAGCCGCCATGCCCATTTATCATTCGTATTGAGAGGGCCAAAAGGAACTCGAGAAATAGCATCAACTTCCTGTGGAGAGCACTGTTGTTGGATTAAGTCAAGGTTCCATCCTCGTTCCTCAACATTAATCCAATCACTGACTCTGAGAGAAGGGTCAACAACAGTAGAAAGGCAGTGGCCATCCATATTTGGAATCCAGGGATCCCTGTTAATCCAAGTTCCATCTCCATCTCCAATAACCTGAATTAAGCCGATGTCGAGGGCTTGATGTGCATCACAAAGACTTGCCCAAATCCATGACGGAGAGCTCCCTTTCCTTGCTGAGCGAAAATCCCCATTGTTGAAATACAATCCTCGAAGAAGACGTGCCCACAAGGATTCTGGCTCATTCAACAACCTCCATCCTTGCTTAGCAATAAGAGCTAAATTGAAGATATGGAAATTGCGAAATCCCAGGCCACCATCTGCTTTTGGATCGCAAAGGATTTGGCCCTTACACCAATGGAGGCCCTTTTTTGCATCTTCCCAGACCAAGAAATTACGCAGCAAAGAGTCCATCTTCATAGTCAGGCACAATGGTGGTAGGAAGACACTCATAATGAAGGTGGGGATTGCTTGAATGACTGACTTGAGCAGAGTCTCCTTGCCCCCCCCCCCCCGAGACAGCAACAAGCTCTTCCATGATTCTCCTCTCTTCTC
>CAMGYJ010000006.1:2525706-2598206 GCA_946122785.1 Linum tenue | reverse complement strand
AGAAACAGCAGCATCAGAGTTATTAACTCACAAATTGTGCAATCTCGATTAATAATTAAAAAAGAGTTAATAAATTATGGCAGTGAATATGAAAGTTCAGACATTATACCTGCCAGATCAGATAAACTTCAACACAAGAATCACAAGACCCCTCTTCTTGCTTACGGCAGCAATCCTCTAAAATTCTAATGATTAGTCGCTGCAATTAGGTGATAACTCAAACTGTGACAAGATGCTAGAAATGACATGGAATGAATACTCGTAAAATTACATAGGTTTCTCTCATGAACTCTCTTTTAAATGTTCAAGGATTGTACTCACCATGCGATAATGAAAGCAAGAATGATCAGCAACATGTAACCCAGCCCACGTTTTGGATTGCTTCAGTTCCTGTATCATCTGGAAAAGCAATTTTTTACTTAAGCTGACAGACAGGACACCTAGATAAAGCAGCTCATAGATGCCTGTGAAATGCATCATCAGGTATAAACCAAAATACCCAAAAAAGTTTTAGAACGAGAATGTATAAACACTAGGAGAAAGTTAAAAGAAAAAGTTGCCCAATTTAAGACAGTGGACTGAAATTCTTACATACTAGTCATACAAGAGGGCCAATTTGTCATGACGTTATAAATAACAAAACTTGCCTAATCAAAGAAACGAACCTGTTCTCTATCCATGTAAGAAACCAACCAGCAGCGATGATTCCATGCACGATAGTTCATCTTTGATCTCTGCATAGATAGCAAGGCAGAAAAACTTTAGAGTAGCGATCAATAGCACACACGCCCAAGAATTAGTAAACCAGAGCTGTGTTCAAAACCACTTGTATGGAGTGAAAAATGAAAGTCTAACAATACATGCATACACCTAGTCATGTCTGGAAAAATCTCACAATCAAATATGAAATTAATAAACTTCAAAGATGATGCTTTCTTTTTCCCCTTTTCTTTTCCAATTTTTAAAATTTCGTAATGCAATTGTCACGGAAAAGTATGCTTCTTCAGTATTAGAAGTTGTAAACCTTCATGAATCACTACTATGCAGTTCTTGAAATTAATATAAACCTCTGCTATCTTCTCCACCAGGTCAGATTCTCCACTCAAAATCTCTTGCAAAGTTGTAAGATTTCTGGCCATATTCTTGATCACCCACCTCCTGCCAAAAAACGAAGGAAAAATGCATAGAACAAGTTAACTCATGCAGTTCAGCAGATAAACAACACTGGAAGAGAATCAACTAGTACTTCAAGAATATTACCTATGGCTCCATGCTTGCTCGCTCTTGGTTGAATACGAAAGGACAAGGGTAGATAAGCGGAGCTCGTCTGTGAACATCGACGCTTGTGTCTTATTTGATAAGATTAACTTTCTGGTATTTGCATCAAGAACGGTGATTTATAAAAATAAAATAAAAACAAGAACAGCGAGGCACATTGGGCATAAACAAGCTGCAACTATAGGGTTTATAACACAGGTACGAATCTATCATTTCCGGATCATAATGATTCAAATCAACCAGACTCGTATAAATATAGAAATTTTCAAATTGGTTACCTGGAATTCCAAGCAGTCCCGAAATCAGAGTTTAACAACAAAAGTGTTTTGCTGCATTTCATAACAACAATTCCTAGAGCTTCAGCAGAAGGAAGAGATAGGTCGCCGAGTTTCTTGTATTCTGCAATTGCATTCATGAATTGTTCTCTGGCAGCCTTGTACAATCGGAGAACAACCTCCGAAGAAATGCCCAGCTTGTGATCACGAATCCAGAAGCTCCCATCTCCACCATCCAGCGCATCCGAGGCTTTCAATCGTGAGCTACCAGATTCAGAATCTTTCTCCAATGTCGCAAATTGCGAAGGGTGAATGAACCCTACTTCGTTGCTGAGCACGAAGGAGCACCAAAGCAGCCAAAACACAAAATCGAACATAAGGTTGAGCGAATAAGTTGAACGAGGGGAAAACTTCCTGAATCGAATTTGATGACAATGCTTACATGAGGGGATCATAATCGAGAATGTATTCGAATTGATTCAACAATTCTGACATGGCTTCACTCTAAATAGTACCTTCAGGGTTCATTCACGACAATCATTAGTGAGAATGAAATTAGTTACACTACGACAACAGGGAAGATCAATGGCTCTAATGAACGTTGGGAAAGATGGGAAAATATATCAACTACTCATATTGATTATACACACTACATTTTGACTAGGGAACAAAGTTAACACTCCAATACTATAAACGCAATAAATTTCATATTTCAAAACCCACAAATCAACCATGAGTCTAATAAAAATCGCAAGCAATTACAGCGGTTTATAGATGTCAACAGTTGCGGTTACCATCTTCATTACACCAAATTAATTCCATTTACTACTTAGATCATGCAAGAGAAATATACTTAATTTTCATAGATTTAAACTAAATACAATCAAAACTGCATATATCATCAAAGCACATAGGTGCATGGTTTTTGTTTTGGTTAAAACCTAGTATGTTTTTTAAACTTTGGCCTATCAAATCCAAAACCCACAATCTGCCGAAACCAAAACTTGATTAGCAAGCAACGAAAGATCATCGATTAAAGCCTAAAACACCAAGACCATTTTCCATAAATTCGGATGTACAAATTAATTTTTTTTTTATAGTTAACCTTCTTAGTTAATTAAACCAATCAAGGTTAAGAGGAACCTCAACGAAGGCCAACCATTTTCCTAATCCATATCCTATTCCAAAGGTCAAGAAAAAAGCTTGCTTCCTCCTGCAAGTCGGTATCAGCCACCTCTTCAAAGGGCCACTCAAGGCTCACCACACAACAAGCTGCAACAAAAAGAAGTAAAACCAAATTCAGGCACAAATCATGGCTGCTACCTCCTGAGAAGAGTAGGACGGCCACCTTTGTATTTTGGCTGCACAAATCAAGGCACAAATCTAGCTTCCATCAACATTTTCTCGTTTTAAACAAACTCATGTAAACATACCTTTACTAACCTGATCTACATATGCTTTGCTAACATATCTTAGTAATAATTTAGATGTGAATCACCTTTGTATTTTGCACTCATTTTATATATTATATATATATATATATATATATCTATAATATAATATATATATATGAGCTGTATTCCCTCTTATAATCTGTAATAAGTTAGTCCTAAAGGTGAGTACGTCCCTCTAGTTCAAGCATAGTTGAATTCTCAACAAGAGAATCCATTTCCAATCCTCATGATAATAGCAAAAAATAACAGACTCAAATTCATTACAAACTCAGTTTTAGGAGGCTATCATAGAAAGACATTTTCTTTCGTTTTCTAGGGAACACCTTCAAATCCGATCATATCTTCTTATAATAGAACCTTTCGTTTTAAAGACAAGGTCCTAAGTAGAGGCTATGTCTTTTTCTATCATCCTTAAAGTACAGTATAATAATCAGGAACACAAACTTTCTACAATACAAAACATATTAAACCAATGCATACTACAATAGTTTCTTCAAATATGAAATCATTAGCAATGGTTAAGACTTTCAGTTAGCTCTGAATAGTTTTCAAGTATATCAAACATTGGTTTTTCATTGGTAATACTGATAAAATTTTTGCTAGATAAACCCCATCAAGAACAACTTTTTTCTTCCATTCTAAAATCACAAGCAGAGGCTGTGATTTTCAGTTATCTAAAATTATTCAGAAATCATAAGCAGAGGCTGTGGTTTCTATCTATCTTAAAATCATTTCATAGTTAATAAACCCAGCAAAACAAACGATTTACTAAATTTGACCATAAAACACCAATTCAGCTAGCAGATTAAGAAACTAATTCCTCTAATCTGCATTCCAACCCAATCAGCAGTGTTAGATTTCAATCCCGAAGAAACTAACCAAAGAAATCTAATGAAAACCCATTGTCAAACTCACCGAGAAAAGGAACCGAGGGAGTCCGGTGGAGTCTATCACCGACGGCAACTGTTGCCTCGGTGGCGAAGCCCACTCTCCTCCTTCCTCTCCCTCTAAGCCGAAAACCCAGAAAACATGAAATTATCAGAATCGTAAAACATTAAAAAAAAAAAAAAAAAAATCTAAAAGGAGGCATGCATGCCGTCTTTACCTTTATCCTGAGCGAACCCATTAATTTAGGGTCGTCGTTGTCTGGTTCTCTGTCCCACGCCGAGAGAGGAGAAGCACATCGGAATGGGATAGGTTTTGTGGGGTCTGTCTGCTCGAGGTTTGGAGATGGAAGATCCAAAAGGTTCTTTCCTTTAAGCTTCTGGGTCGGTTATGGCCAACGAGACGAGAAGAGAAAGAATGCGATCTTTTTCTTCCTTTATTTCGTTTTCGTCGAGTTTACAGGTGAGAAGGGCCGAGAGTGTGAGGGCGGCGTTGGTCTGGAAGAGAGGACGAGAAGAGGAGGAAGAAGGAGAGGGCGGCGCTTTGGTGGCTAGGGTTTTGATTTTCTCTTCTCTGGAGGAGAAGAAGAGAGAGAGAGTGGGGGTAGAGTGGAATCGAGAGAGAGAAGGCGACCGCTCAGTCTAGGAGCCGATAAGGCAGTAGCCTCATTTCAGGCATCCCCTCTCCATTTTCAATTCCTCTTTTTCCCGTTGCTTGCTCTGCTCCTGTAAATTTTCTTCTGCGGGTTTTGGTTATGAAACGTTTTCATAACCTGGGTAGATAGGAGATTTTCTTGTGAGTGAAAATAGTGAGGTTGTTTGGGAAACACCGTGAGTTCTATTTTCTGGTGTAGAAAATCTCTGTAACCTACCATTGATATAGTGAAGAAATATCCAGAGCTGCTGTTCCCGTGGACTGCCCCTTAAGTGAAGGGGATACCACGTAAATCCTCGGTGCCATTTATTATTGCTATGTTTGTTGTCATTTTGAGAATAGTCGTAGTATATTGTGTTATTAAATTACCGAAGTAAATTGGTCTAAGGAAGTTGGTTACCATAATTCTGGAGGCTTGCCGCCAGGTCCAACTAATTTGGGAACTTTTTACAAGTGTGTGATTTTTTAATCCAATATATTTACCCGCTATTCTCACCCGCTGCGCCCAACAAGATGAAGGATCTCCTGTTCGTGATGAAGTTGCATTTGTCGGTATTTAGCTCGGCTAAACCTGTGAGCAAATCTGACGAGGATTGGGAGTTCGAGCATCAGCAAGTGTGCAGTTTCATTCGACAGTTTGTCGATGATAACGTGTACAACCACATTTGCGGTGAGAATGATGCAAAAACTCTGTGGAGCAAGCTGGAGGGACTTTATGCATCAAAGACCGGCAACAACAAATTATTTTATCTGACCAAGTTGATGCAGATCACAAGGTGCATCATCTTCACAACCAGACGTTCTGACAGTGGCTTCCTGGAGCAAAGGAAGAAGCGAGTCAAGTCGAGGGAAGGCCAACAAGTTTGCAAATGTTTATTGCCATCACTGCAGGGAGAAGGGCCACATCAGAAAATTTTGTCCAAAACTCAGAAAAGAGAGAAGGAAGGACAAAATAGATGATAGCAGTGATGATGATTGTGCAAACTCTGTTGAGGAGTTCAATGTTGTCTGTGAGGAAGAGATGGTCAACCTGAGAGCCCAGGAGACAAGCTGGGTGGTTGATAGTGCAGCCACTGTTCATTCGATGTCCAAGCGAGAATTTTTCTCATCTTACACACCGGGTGACTATGGTGTGGTAAGAATGGGAAATGGTGACCTTTCCTAAGTTGTTGGAAAAGGAGATGTGTGCCTGGAGTTGATGCATGGTGTGAAGTTGCTGCTGCAAGATGTCAGGCATGTTCAAGAACTGCGCCTGAATATAATCTCTGTAGACAAGTTGGATAGGGAAGGTTACTGCAACACCTTCCAGAATGGGCGATGGAAACTCACAAGAGGCTCGTTGGTGTTAGCTACGGGCAAGAAGCTGTCGAAGTTGTATGTGACAAAGGCCAAGATCTCCCCGGAGGTTGTTAACTTGGCGGAGAAAGGTGACACAATCGAATTGTGACACAAGCAACTCGGTCATTGGAGTGAGAAGTCCATGGTGAAGTTGGCCCAGACAAAGCTTATCAGTAGCAGAGATGCTTTGTTCATTGAGGATGAGACCATCAAGAATGTTGTTGAAATTCCTTGTAGTGATACTAGCCTATCACGCCTTGGGCTAGTGACTCCAACAACGGTACCTAGAGAAGTTGGAGAGGAAGTACAACATGATCAGCTGGAGATTGTTGAACCAGATGCTCTCGTGGAGGTTCAACTGAAAGTTGCTGATGAGGATGGTCGACCACCAGCCACGAACAGTTCTCCGATTCAAATGATGGGATCTGGTAGAGTTGTGCGTTACCTACTAGATATCATTTGAATAGTGTTGTAATAATCACTAACAGGGGAGAACCAGATAGCTTTGTTGAAGCTATTAATGAACACAAGCAGAAGCTGATAAGAGCCATGCAAGGTGGGATGAAGTCCTTGTATGAGAAGAAGAGATTTGAGCTGGTGGAGTTGCCGAAAGGCTGCAGAGCTTTGGAGAAGTGAGTGTTCAAGTTGAAGCACGTTGAACACAACCGTCAGCCACATCTCAAAGCGAGACTAGTCACGAAAGGCTTTGGTCAAAGAATGAGCATTGACTTTGACAAGATTTTTTTACTGGTTGTGAAAATGACATCCAATGTTACTGTGTTGTGACTAGCAACAAGTCTTAACCTGGAGGTTGAGAAATTGGATGTGTTCACCTTCCTTCATGGCGATTTGGAGGAAGAGACATGCCTGGATGATGTTAAGTTGGTTAGCTGTCATCATGCTAACAACTTTGTGTGGGCATCCAAGTTGTGCCCGCCTACTGACGGGGAGAAGGGAACATGTTTATGTACTTCAGCATTGGGAAGTATGATGTATGCCATGGTGTGTACAAAATCAGATATTGCTCAGACAGTTGGAGTCTTTAGTGTGTTTCTTTCCAAGCTGGGGAAGGAACACTGGGAAGCTGTGAAGTGGATCCCCAGGTCTACTTCTAGATACCTGATTACGATATCAGGGGGAGAATATGGTGGCATTCAAGGCTACAAAGTTGTGTATCTCTCTCAATGGAGGTTGAGTACATTGTAGCAACAAAAGTTTGTAAGGTGTTGTTCCAACAGGAACAACTGCAGCTGTTCTGTGACAGACTGAGTTTGAGTCTGTTGATCAGCGACTGGGATGATGAAATTTCCCATGTTGTCGGGCGGGGGAGATTTGTTGGGCCCGCCAAATGGTAAAAAGAAAAAAAGGTGCAGAAGTCAAAAGTTGGCGGTGGAAAGTTAAAAAAAAAATTAATTAAAGCACCGTAAGTTGCATTTGGGTAGGTGAGTTTGCAGATGGGAATTCAACTCCCTTTGCCTCCCATTTGCCTATAAAAGGCAGAGGTAGTAGCCTCATTTCAGGCATCCCCTCTCCATTTTCAATTCCTCTTTTTCCCGTTGCTTGCTTCTACTCCTGTAAATATTTCTTCTGCGGGTTTTGGTTATGAAAAGTTGTTTCCCAAACAACCTCACTATTTTCACTCACAAGAAAATCTCCCATCTACCCAGGTTTGGGAAAAACGTTTCATAACCAAAACCTGCAGAAGAAATATTTACGGGAGCAGAGCAAACAACGGGAAAAAGAGGAATTAAAAATGGAGAGGGGATGCATGAAATGAGGCTACTGCCTCTGCCTTTTATAGGCAAAGGGAGTTGAATTCCCATCTGCAAACTCACCTACCCAAATGCAACTTTCGGTACTTTAATTAATTTTTTTTTTTTAACTTTCCACCGCCAACTTTTGACTTCTGCACCTTCTTTTTTTCTTTTTACCATTTGGCGGGCCCAACAATTATGTAATAATTAATCCATCGTCATCATTTGTTCGTTTACCATCCTGGGTTGTAGCTATGCGGTGTTATATACGTGAATAGTTTAGGATTTGAGTTTATGCTTATGAGACTCATTCAAGAGCAGGGTTATTGAGATTCAATTCCAAATTGGAACGTTTTCATGGAAAATCGAACAAATTGTTAGATTTTGATAACACTATGGACATGGAAGTTGAGAAGTGTCAAACTTTCTTCTGCAAGCCTTAGATGGTTTGTGGATTTAGAGCATAGAAATGGGTTCGTAGGAAAACCTAAAATGCTCATGCACGGTTCAACAAATGATTTGAACTTTATAACACGATGAACATATAAGTTGAAAAATTCAAGCTTTCTTCTAAAGGCTTTGATGGTCCATTGATTGTGTTGCTATTACTTGTTTAGCAAATGATTACTACTTCATAAGAAGATGAGGATAGAAGTGAAAATTTCAAGCTTTCTTCTACAAGCTTAGGTGGTTTGTGGATTTAGACTGTAAAAAGGGGGTCGTGGGAAAAGTTGAATGCTTATGTAGGGGAATGTTGTGTTATTATTGCTTTTGAGCAATCTCGCAATTAGATATTATTATATATAAAGTTGAAGCATAGTTACTGTTGCCTAAAAATATACTATTTTGATATCTCAAATTTTATTAAATTACAACTTAGTCATTATAATATATGTCGCAACCGTCCCTCCGGGGGGTCCGATGTCGTCGCGTCGGCATATTTAATAGTCGCCATCGATCTTACTTGGAGTGGATCGAACACTCTTCTGTTGGTTCTAACCTTAGGGTCAGAACCGAGATATGGTCTGCGATTTAGAGATTCAGGTTAGGGAGTACGGTTACGTGTGGGGAAGTGAAATCACACCCCACAACGCCCTAAATCGGTACTACTTAAGTCGATAAGTTTTATATGTGTTGGGTGTATTTTTAGTAATTATTTTATATTTTTGGGGTCCCACTGGACCATTTAATAATTTTATCGTAGTAGTTGTAATTTAATTATACGCCCACTGACGTAAAAAAATTTAAAGATAAAGTTAGTTGATTAGTTGGACTCGAACCTTTCTTTTGCCTACGTACTCGTTAGACTGGATCAAAGTCCACGTAGTTCGTTAGTGACTTTGATGATTTAAAATGTTATTATTACCACGTTCCGCTGATCGTTGTTTTCGTATCCAAATTTATTGTTAATAAAATTTAAGTTGATATTATGAAATTATGAAAATATAATATAAGTATTTTAGTTATTAAAAGAAGATTTGATTTGATGTATTAGAAAATAAACGAGATAAACTTAATCCGCAATTCTACATTTCGTATTTGGATTTTAAAAAAAAATAAAATTAAACAAATGATTATGTTTACACATGATGGGCCAACAGCCCAAATGGTTGAGGCGCAAGTTGTACAACACCCCCGATCGCTAGGACACGAGTTCGAAATCCTGCTGCCACCACTTTTTTGTTTCTCGTTTTATATTAGAGAAAAGGGGAAGGGAAGTTTCGAACTTTCACCAAAACACGATGGCAGGGAGAGTAATATTGAGGAAACCCTAAGGGTAATTTGGTCGTTTCAAATGGCATGGTATATAAACTCTAAACGAAACCCTTATCGGCACCTAGACTGAGCGACCGCCTTCTCTCTCTCGATTCCACTCTACCCCCCTCTCTCTCTCTTCTCCTCCAGAGAAGAGAAAATCAAAACCCTAGCCACCAAAGCACCGCCCTCTCCTTCTTCCTCCTCTTCTCGTCCTCTCTTCCAGACCAACGCCGCCCTCACACTCTCTCGGCCCTTCTCCTCCCTTCTCAGCTGTAAACTCGACGAAAACGAAAGAAAGGAAGAAAAAGATCGCCTTCTTTCTCTTCTCGTCTCGCTGGCCATAACCGACCCAGAAGCTTAAAGAAAGGAAAGAACCTTTTGGTTCTTCCATCTCCAAACCTCGAGCAGACAGACCCCACAAAACCTATCCCATTCCGATGTGCTTCTCCTCTCTCGGCGTGGGACAGAGAACCAGACCACGACGACCCTAAATCAATGGGTTCGCTCAGGATAAAGGTAAAGACGGCATGCATGCCTCCTTTTAGATTTGTTTTTTTTTTAATGTTTTACGATTCTGATAATTTCATGTTTTCTGGGTTTTCGACTTAGAGGGAGAGGAAGGAGGAGGGTGGGCTTCGCCACCGAGGCAACCGTTGCCGTCGGCGATAGACTCCGCCGGACTCCCTCGGTTCCTTTTCTCGGTGAGTTTGACAATGGGTTTTGATTAGATTTTCTTTGGTTAGTTTATTCGGGATTGAAATCTAACACTGCTGATTGGGTTGGAATGCAGATTAGAGACTGAGATCTGGATGATGTTCTCCCATCTCACGACCTTATACGATTTAAAGGTAAAATTGAAGATGAGATTTGGTTTTTAACGGCTTTAGGTTCTGGGTTTTAATTAGCTAGGAATTAGTTTCTTAATCTGCTAGCTGAATTGGTGTTTTATGGACAAATTTAGTAAATCGTTTGTTTTGCTGGGTTTATTAACTATGAAATGATTTTAAGATAGATAGAAACCACAGCCTCTGCTTATGGTTTCTGAATAATTTTAGATAACCGAAAATCACAGCCTCTGCTTGTGATTCTAGAATGGAAGAAAAAAGTTGTTCTTCATGGGGTTTATCTAGCAAAAGTTTTATCAGGATTACCAATGAAAAACCAATGTTTGATAAACTTGAAAACTATTCAGAGCTAACTGAAAGTCTTAACCATTGCTAATGATTTCATATTTGAAGAAACTATTGTAGTATGCGTTGGTTTAATATGTTTTGTATTGTAGAAAGTTTGTGTTCCTGATTATTATACTGTACTTTAAGGATGATAGAAAAAAACATAGCCTCTACTTAGGACCTTGTCTTTAAAACGAAAGGTTCTATTATAAGATATATGATCGGATTTGAAGGTGTTCCCTAGAAAACGAAAGAAAACATCTTTCTATGATAGCCTCTTAAAACTGAGTTTGCAATGAATCTGAGTCTGTTATTTTTTGCTATTATCATGAGGATTGGAAATGGATTCTCTTGTTGGGAATTCAACTATACTTGAACTAGAGGGACGTACTCACCTTTAGGACTAACTTATTACAAATTATAACAGGGAATACATATACATATATATATATATATATATATATATATAATTATTACTAAGATATGTTAGCAAAGCATATGTAGATCAGGTTAGTAAAGGTATGTTTACATGAGTTTGTTTAAAACGAGAAAATGTTGATGGAAGCTAGATTTGTGCAGCCAAAATACAAAGGTGGCCGTCCTACGAAACTAGATTTTTCACTCACATTAATGCAGTGGCGGTTATCATCTTCATTACACAAAATTAATTCCATTTACTAATTTACTACTTAGATCATGCAAGAGAAATATACTTAATTTTCATAGCTAGGGCTAACCGGTTCACCTCGCTCATTGCTAGGGCTAATAATCATTTGCCGGTTAATCGGTTGAACCGAAAACCGTCAAGAAAATCTCGGTTATCTTACTAATTATGGGCTTCTGACTAACCGTCAGTTCCCGATTTCTAACCGAGATCAAACTCGGTGCACTGCTGCAACCGACAAACCTCTCAACTCCCTCTCTCACCCCGCATGGGCCCTCTCTCCCTCTCCATCTCCAGCCTCTCACCAGGCCGCCACCACCGCCCTCCACATCCACAATTTCCCCACCCGACTTCGCCGACCATTCTCTCCGAATCTGGCCGAACTCATCTTTGCATCCCCCACCTACCCCCTCATCCACAACGTCCCTCGTCGGCATCGATTGCCAACCCTCGTTGGCGTCGATTGCTATCCATCATCGGCGCGGCCGTCGATTGTCGACCTTCGTCGTCGTCGCCGCAGAGTGAGAAATTCGGCCAGATCCAACACGGCAACATCTATTCCAAGTTTATGTTGACTTTTTGTGTTGATTTTGTGAGGGGAAAAGGTAGCAGAGAGGTAGAGATGGAGATTTGGTGAGGGGAGAGGGAGGGTAGCAAAGAGCGAAAGAGGCGGAGAGGGATAGAGTAGAGAGAAAGTTGTTCTTTGTCTTTGGAGATAGGACGGTGGGAAGGATCCAGAATAGGGTGGGGAGTTTTTTTTAATTCCCTTCTATTTCGGTCAAAGTCTAACCGACCAAATCGAACCATGACTTTCGGTTGGCGGTTTCGACTAACCGATTACTCAATTGGTTACAATTGCATATTTCAGCTCTTTATTTGTGGCGGTTAACCGAACCGACTAACAGCCCTACTCATTCCCATCACCCAACTAGAAAAGAGACCCACAAATTCAAAATTCAAAAAAAAATTTATTACTCTCCTCTTTTTTCTCCATTACAATATATCAGCTACTCATATTGATTATACACACTACACAGTAGTATTTCGTTCAAATTTACCTACTTGTTTTTTTTTATCTTACTTGCTATCCATTAATAGTGATTAATCACTTTCTATAGATCTACTATTTGTGCCATATATTTTCCATTTTGACTACGAAACAAAGTTAACACTCCAACACTATAAACGCAATAAATTTCAGATTTCAAAACCCACAAATCAACCATTAGTCTAATAAAAATCACAAGCAATTGTAGCGATTTATAGATGTCAACAGTGGCAGTTACCATCTTCATTACACAAAATTAATTCCATTTACTACTTAGATCATGCAAGAGAAATATACTTAATTTTCATAGCTTTAAAACAAAATACAATCAAACTGCATATCTCATCAAAGCACATAGGTGCATGGTTTTTGTTTTGGTTAAAACCTAGTCTGTTTTTTAAACTTTGGCCTATCAAATCCAAAACCCAGAATCTGCCGAAACCAAAACTGGATTAGCAAGCAACGAAAGATCAACGATTAAGGCCTAAAACACCATACCATTTTCCATAAATTCGGATGTACAAATTAATTATTTTTTTATAGTTAACCTTCTTAGTTAATTAAACCAATCAAGGTTAAGAGGAACCTCACCTAAAACCGTACTTCCCCAAGCCCTGCATCAAATAAAATAGGCAGATTAGAAACCAAAAACTGAGACATTATCAAATAAAAAAAGGAAAAATCCTCACCAAATCTTTAGCCTCTGCTACCGTCTCCGTCGACTACTATTCCCAGATCTGCCAACAAAAAAAAAACACTGAGTGTAGATCTAAAGCGAAGAGAGCAAAATAAAACCAAAAAATGCAGACCTAAACGCCGTTTGTCTGTCTGTCCTGAGGCCGCCCTTGCTGGTTTCGAAGCCCGTAGTCACCGCCTCGTGTCGCCTCTCTTCCTCCCCACCGAAAACAGAGACTCGAAAACCCCTGAAAATCCAAAAATCAACATAAAATCCAGATTAGAACCTTAAGGAACACAAACAAAAAGCCCCAAAATCGACATGCAAGATGCCCTACCTCAATCAGTCGTCGCCGTCGAGGCTACGCTAGTCTTCCCGTCGCCGCCTTTCCATTCGCCTTCGCTCTCGTTATTACCCGAGAGAGAGAGAGAGAGAGGCAAATTTTGTTCACAGAGGGGAGGAGGCGGTTTGTTTTCTTTTTGGAAAGAGAAGGGCCGAGAAGAGATGGAGAGACCAAGGTCGGGTCTTCCTCCTTTTCTTTCGGTCGCGATTTCTAGATAGAAGGCAGGAGAAAGAGGGAGGTGAGGAATGGCGGCGATTGTGGGATGAGACACCAGAGGGTTTCTGGTTCGGAGAAGCAAAACGAGGGAGAAGGATTGAGCGGCGGCGCTTTGATTAGGCTTTTTTTTCGGTCTCCGTTTGAATAGAGGCGAGAGAGATAGAGAGAGAGAGGCGAGAGATGAGGGTGATGAGGTTGTGAGGCGGCGGCTGTTAGGGTTAGGGTTAGAGATAAATATAAAGCCCGACCGTTAAAACGATGATTTTACCCCTAGGGTTTCCTAAAAACTACGTACCCATGCCACCGTGTTTTGTGTATTTACGACACTATCCTTCCCCTTTCTCCGAAATAAAAACGAAATCCCAAAAAATTGTTGAGACGTGGTTTCTAACCCGCGTACTCAGACATTAACGTGCTATACAACTAACGCCTTAGCCAGTTGGGCTGCTGGCCCATCATCTATACATGTAAACATCCCATTAATCTTTATTCATTTAAAAATCCTTAATACGAAATGTTGAATGCGGATTAAGTTTCTCTTGCTTCTTTTTTAATATGTCATATCTTCTCTCGGTAACTAAAATCATTTTATTTCCGCGTCATAACCTCATAATAATCTATGTAAATTTTATTAACAAAATCTTTACTACGAAAATTACGTTTAGTGGAACGTGGTAAAAGTTATAACTAAAACGATCAAAGTTCCCAACGAACTACGTGGACTTTGATCCCGTCTAACGGGTACGTAGGCAATCGATAAGGTTCGAGTCCAACTAATCAACTAATTTTATCTTTAAATTTTTACGTTAGTGGGCGTATAATTAAATTACAACTAATACGATTTAATTTCTTTAGTGGTCAAGTAAGGCCCTAAAAATACCTAAAATACGTAATGATAAACTAATACGTCAATGGACGTTTAGCTAAATTATACCCAATGAAATAGCAATATAGTAATGGCCCATTGGGATTTTAAAAATACATAATTACTAAAATACACCCAACTCATACAAAAACTTATCAACTTATGTAGTACCGATTTAGGGGGTCGTAGGGTGTGATTTCACTTCCCCGCACGTAACCGTACTCCCGAACCCGAATCTCTTAATCGTAGACCATATTCCGGTTCAGACCCTAAGGTTAGAGCCGACCGATGAGTGTTCGATCCACTCTAAGTAAGATCGTTGGCGACTCCCAAAAAGCGAACGCGACCCCACGCGGACCCCTGGAGGGACGGTTGCGACAACATTTATGATAAGTATTGAATAATATTTTTAAATTATAAAAAATTGAAAATGCCTTTTGCTTGTTTCCACAACCCAGTAACGTGAAATGCCAAAGACCTGGTCGGCTATAGCTGGTATTATATAGACTGCACCGCTACAGTGACTGCACTACAGAATTACCCGGTAATAAATTGATTTTGGGTGGTTGGGGGATTCGATGTATGGATCTCATTAATGAGAAAGAGGAGAGAAATCCGTCTGTTTCCCATTCCTGAAACCAAAATAATGTGTTTTCCGAAAATTGCTACTATTCAGCACTATTTGATTCCCCAAATAAAAGCTGATGGAATGGGAATTGAAATTAAACACTTTTTCTATTTGCATTTCTAAATAAATGAAATGGAATGACAAAAGAGGAATGGGAATGGTTACTAAACAGGGCAAAAGAAATTGTGCTTCCCAAAAACTAGTACTATTTCTTACTATTTGATTCCTCAAATTATTACCAGTGGAATGGGAATGGAAAGTAAACCCTTTTTTCCGTTTCCATTTCCAAATAAATGAAATGGAATGAAAAAACAGGAAATGGAATGGTTACTGAACAGAGATTTCATCCCTATCATTCCAAACCCAAGTTGGGAAGAAAAAACACTCTGTCGAAACCAAGGTTGTCAATCCGCGGGTCGACCCGGATTAGCCCGGACCCGGCCAAAAAAACGGGTCATACCAACCCATTTTCATGTCAGCCCGGAAATAGTCAAACCCGGAGAAACCCGGTCAGACCCGGGTTGGCCCAGCCGGTTAGCCCGTTGGAGCGGGTCAACGGGTTGCTCTTCCTGAGCCCCGTTGGCCGTTGCGTCGCCGTTTCTGCGGACTCCGCCTTCGCCTTGAATTTTTAACTATGATGGATTTAAGTTGATGTTATGTGAATGATTTAAGTGTTGTTGAATTTTTACTATGTTGAATTTAAGTTGATGTTATTTAAGTGTGTTGGAGTTGAAGTAGTGTTGCATTTTTTTTATGTTGGATTCAGGATAAGTATAATATAATTACATTTTCCATATTTCCGGGCTAAACCGGGCTAAAACGAGTGACCCATTGACCCATGACCCACTAGTTCGTCCGGGTCCGGGTCGACCCGCGGTTTGACAACCTTGGTCGAAACTCGGCCGAAGGGGAAGCGGACGGCGAGAGCTGCCGGCGAACAACCAGCTTAGTTATGGTGCTAACAGGGATATATATACTAACAGGGACAGATTGGTATCCATGTACCATGTGGGCAAGCCAAGATCCGACGGTTGGGAATGATTAGTTTGGGTATTTGAGAGGAGGAGGGTAGCTGACCGGTTCGGCTGTCTCATTCCCATGACCCAACTCAGAAAAGAGACCCACAAATTCAAAATTCAAAAAAAAAAAATTATTAGTCTCCTCTTTTTTCTCCATCACTTTTCAGTTTCTTTCTCTCTCCTCAAAAATCTTTTTGTTTCCTCCTCCTTCCTCTCTCAATACGAACCAAAATCCTCTTTGTAGACGGCGGTGAGGAAGAAGACGACGGCGACGGTATCCTCTCTCTCTCTCTCTGTCTCTCTCTCTGAAGGCGATTTATCTATTTTCATTCAGGGAAAAAGGGGCAAGAAGCTTTTCAAAGGGAAGGTCGTTGATCAAAGAACAACTTCACATACTAAGGTACGCTTCTTCTCCTTCCTTATTTGTTGATTTTGTTTGTGGATACGAAGTTAGGGTTTCATTGATTTTTTTTTTGTCGAGTTGGGGATTCTTGGTTTTGGTTGAGATCTGGGATTCGATTTGTAGATCTAGAATATTAGTTTCTTTCATAGTGGATAACAGTTAGCATGCTTGGAATACTACTTTTTTAATACGTGGATATTGTTATGTGCTGTCCAGATATTGAAAATATCATGCCTGGATATTTGTCCTCCATATTTGGATATTTGTCTGCTCTTTAATGGATATTTCTCTATGCTTACAGGATATTTCTATGTGCTTGAGGGATTTTGCATAATGGAAGACGAGGAGAACTCATTGCGGCCAACCTCCTACTTTGGCACTATAACGCCCATGTAGCTGGGATTAGACTTGGGTATCTGGGGTTTCTATTTGTTGATGATATGGATTCTAGTATGTAATTGGTTGTCCATATATTAGTTATGTGATGTATTGATATTTTTTTCCTCAATCAGGACATTACTCTGCCATGTATGGATATTAGTTCCCTGATATTTGTTTTGTGAGGTCTAGATATTTGTTAAATGATTACTTGATATTGCTGTGTTTGGAATGAAACCCTAAGATAATATCCATGATTCATTAAAACAAATATCCACTAGTAAAAATGATAATATCCATTTCAGATAAAACAATATCCAAACATTATGAATTAATATCATTAAAGCCAAGACTAATATTAACTAATGAAACAACAAATACCCACACCAACCAGTTTAATATCCGACCACATACGACTAATCCTAAACCGTAAAACGCAAAACACTAAACCCCTGAACCCTAATCCATAATCACCAAACCATAAAACCTAAACCATAAATTGGTGTTATATGATTGACTAAGTTCGTGATACTAGAAACCATACTTGATGAATGTGATGGTAGATGCTTAAATAAACAAAGAATCACATGGGAATACCTAAACCATAAATTGGTGTAATATGATTGACTAAGATAATATCCATGATTAATTTAAAAAAAAAGATAATATCCACTAGTAAAAATCATAATATTTATTGGAGATAAAACAATATCCAAACATTATGAACTAATATCATTAAAGCCAAGACTAATATCAACTAATAAAACAACAAATACCCGCACCAACCAGTTTAATATGCGACCATATACGACTAATCCTAAACCGTAAAACACAAAACACAAAACCCTAAACAATAATCACCAAACGATAAAACCTAAACCATAAATTGGTGTAATATGATTAACTAAGTTCGTGATACTAGAAACCATACTTGATGAATGTGATGGTAGATGCTTAAATAAACAAAGATGACATTTGAATAGTTAGTACAAGGTTCACCTGGGAATAGTGACCATAAGGTTCACATGTGAATAGTTACAAACTAATATCCATCGCATAAAATACATGTTCATAAAAAACAAACATCCATACCGCCCAAACAAATACTCATTCACCACAAAGCAAATATCCTTCCTTTCTCAAACACATATCTTTGACGCCCAGACTAACATCCATCTACACCAGAAATAATATCCTCCCTTAAACGAACAAATATACTTGACACCCTTACTAATATTGCAACCACATAAGCTAATATCCGAAATCACAAACGAAATAATATCAGGGTCTGGAAGACACTCACTCTCCTACTAGTACTAAGTTCGTGATACTAGAAACCATACTTGATGAATGTGATGGTAGATGCTTAAATAAACAAATATGACATTTGAATAGTTAGCACAAGGTTCACATGGAAATAGTGACCATAGGGGTCACATGTTAATAGTTACAAACTAATATACATCGCATAAAATACATGTTCATAAAAAACAAACATCCATACCGCCCAGACAAATACCCATTCACCACAAAACAAATATCCTTCCTTTCTCAAAGAAATATCTGTGGCGTCCAGACTAACATCTATCCACACCAGAAATAATATCCTCCCTTAAACGAACAAATATCCTTGATACCCTTACTAATATTGCAACCACACAAGCTAATATATGAAATCACAAACAGACTAATATCAGGGTCTGGAAGACACTCACTCTCCTACTATTAATGTTTCATAGGCCTTCGGTCCATGGGCCCTCGTGGGCAGCCCTAACTAAGGTTGCAAGCCTTATGTGTTAGGAGTTGATAGTGTGTTTAATTTTGATGAAAGACACAATATCCATTACTTCGCAAACTAATATACATCGCATATTATATTCGTTCATGAAAAAACAAATATCCATACCGCCCAGACAAATATCCGACCATATAAACTAGTGGCCCTGGATAATTATTTGGTTAAGAATGAATATAATTATCTACAAACTAATGTTCGATCTATCTTAAACTATTATAAGTTCATGACAAACCGTAATACTAATTCAAAACAAAAATACTGATTTAAAACAAAAATACAAACTAAAAAAACTAATATTCAATCATTTGCCAACTAATATCACACTACCATTGGAAGAGAAGAGAAAGAGGAGCTTGAGAAAGAATAAGAATTGGTGGACCCAGCTCTCCCAATTCCCCCTTACCTTCCTCTCACAATTCCCGCCCAAAATTTTGGTGGACCCAGCTCACAAACTCAGCTCTTAAACCGGCTCGACTATGGGTTCAGTTTGGGCAAAAAAGCCACAATAACTCACTTAAGTGAGCCCATAGCTCATCCCTTGGATTTATAGGGCCTCCACGTGGGCCTCCATCCAACTATGTTAGTATCTAATAACAAAAAGACATGTTATCTAAAAAAAAAGACATGTTAGCAGTTTAACTTTTTCGGCTGCCATCGCACCCTTCAACCGCGCGATGGTTGATCTAGTTTGTTGGGCTAGGCCTACTACTTACCAGTTGAAAATGTCTTAGTACTCAAACCTCATTCATATTTTGACAGGCCCGCTACATGATATGATCTCAAAACCCTCTTCCATCATTCTTGGTTGATTGCCAAAGAAGCTAACCCTACACACTTGAAGAACATGGAACTTTGGCTAAGTCATGAGACTGTTTCGGGTAGCCTTCTTTACGCGAATGGTTTGGGCGATTAGTATGATAGAAATGGTAATGGAAAGGTTTGGGTTGAACCTTGCAAGTTGATGAACAGGTTGGAATGTCTGGAACCTCGAAATAAGGCTAGAAAGTGGTGTTTTAAAGCTCGACAAAACCCTATGGCAGCACAGGTAAACTGCAGGATTTGTCCAAGGCATGGAGTTGTTGCAGGAAGCTCACCTTGAAGTTCGAGGGACGATGAATGGAGGGGAATCAAGTTCCAACGTTTAGCTTACACGAAAGCTGGCATTTTCTAGTACAGAAACAAGGTATTGGGTGAGCCAATTGGAGTCGGGAGGATGGAGGACGAGGGTCTCAAAGTTGGTATCAACACCAGTTTGTTACTTGCACTTTAAGTTTCCGTATTGTGTTAGGATTGGAACTATTTTGGATTACCTTGTTTATTTCGGTTTCTTTTGCTTTCCAGACTGTTTGTAATCTCTATTTAAGGCCTACAAATGTATTGTAAAACTCAGTTGAGTTGAATACACAAAATTGAAAACCCTAAAACTAAGTCTTGTCACTAGTTTTGGTTGAAGAGTTTTGGCCGAGAAAACCAAGCTCGAATCTGTCCTTGTATCAATCAATATCGCCTTGATCGTGGGCGAGCTTCAACATATACTCCTTGAGCCTTCCTCCAGGTGTAGGATTGCACAAGAGTTCCATCTTTTTCGTTTCAAATTGCCATTGGCGACTTTATTTCTTCGATGAGTTGCTAAGCTTGGCTTCCACGTTCAATTTGTGGAATCAACACTGTGTTTGGGTATTATCACTACAAAGACAGGCCAAACTTTGTTTCTAATTTGAGAATTTATATTCATTAAGTCATAACTCACCTGACCTCTTGTTTCAAGTTTTTAAAGATGGTTACCTTATATGTTACAACATACGCAAAGAAAGAGAGCCTGAGGTGCTGACCCGCAGCAAGGCGGGCCATCTATCCCGATGGGGATGATAAGGACTTGTTCTTACTTGAATTAAGACTTGAATGAAGCAGAAACCCAGAGGAAAAGTTCCAAACCTTTTATGCATGCACTATAAGTGCTGCATACAAGTTCCGGCCAGGAAAATTGGGCGAAACTTTGTTTCTAATCTCAAAAACAAAAATAAACACAAAGAATCGAAGCCAAATCCAAGAATGGAGCTTTCATCCGGTTATGTTCCTCCTCTTTTACCACCCTATCCTGTCCATATATGGTCGGTCCGACCCCGAAGTTGGCATCCATATGCTTTTGATTTGGCTCTATATCAGTCCTTATTGCTTCCCCACTCTATAACCGTGCATGAGAATGGTAGACTAAGCACATACGCTTTCGATTTAACCAAAACTCGAAGGAGGACTTGGAGCACAACTTGTTTTATAAGAACAGACTTGTCGCCCTTGGAATCTTTTACCCTACACTACAGAGTAGCAATAAAATTTAAAGAATGAAATAATGTAACACGTGGGACTTGAATGTAAAAGAATAAAAGATGTTAGTAGAGTTGAAAGAAGTATAGGGACTAAAGGGGATATTTTGCAATTGTATATAACCTTGTCCTGTAACAACCTAACGGTCATCTGAGATCAATAACAACTTTTCCCTCTCTCTCTCTCTTCTCTTCTCCTACTTTCCCTTTCTTCTTCTTCTACCAAATTCCACTGCCGAGAGCTTTCACCGATCCAGAGCGTGACAAGTTGGTATCAGAGCCATCTCTCGGCCATGACGACGACAGTGCGCCAGCTCGACGATCGTTTGAGCGCGTTTTCTACTCGGACGATGGAAGCAGAATCCGCTTTTCACAATCAGATCACGACGTTGGAAGATCAGAATCGAGCTCAATCGACTCAGCTGCAGGAGATAATGGCGAGATCTGAAGGTCATTCGCAGCAATTTGCTGTGATTAACACTCGTTTGGATGGAATGGAGGATCGTTCCGTCGCTCGATTTGCTCAAATGGATCAGAATATCCAGGAGATCATTCGTCGATTGGAGGTTCTTCAAGTTCGGCCAGAGGTGGCCGCCGATCAGCAACTAGCTCGTCATGACGGCCGGGGTCTCTTGCCTCTACCAATTCAACGGCCAGGGGCCGTTCCACCACCACAGCAGCGAGGCTTTGCTCAGAACAATCTGGATGCAGAGCAGGGTCACGTTTTAGGTCAACCACGAGGTAATGATCAGATTCAGTTGCCTCGCATCGATTTTCCTCAGTTTAGAGGTGATAATCCTAGGGATTGGATTCGGAAGTGTGAGAAGTTGTTCGACATTTATGCTATTCCTGATGAGCAGAAAGTACGAATGGCTTCCATTTACTTTGATCGTCGTCCAGATATCTGGTTTGAGGGATGAAAAATCAAGCATAGGGATTGGATTTGGGAAGAATTTGTGTGGCAGATTTGGTGATCGAGAATTTGGATGTATTGTAGAGGAGTTCAATAAGCTTCGTCAAAGAGGTTCGTTGGCTGACTATCAGGAGAAATTCGAGGAGCTGAAGTCACAAATGGTACGGTATAATCCAGCGTTGGGGGAGCAGTATTTCATCTCTAGCTTCGTCAGTGGACTAGAGGAAGAACTCAGGCCGGTGATCAAGATGTGGCAGCCAGTGACTTTAGCTCATGCGTTCCAACTGGCACAGTTGGAGGAGACAGCAAATGAAGCTAAGCGAAGGAAATGGCGATTGGGAATGGGCAATGGCATGCGTTCAGTTCCACCAGTGGTGCAAGGAATCAATCCTAATGCTCGAAAATGGGAAGGGCCTAGCAGTGGCAGCCAGTGACTTTAGCTCATGCGTTCCAACTGGCACAGTTGGAGGAGACAGCAAATGAAGCTAAGCGAAGGAAATTGCGATTGGGAATGGGCAATGGCATGCGTTCAGTTCCACCAGTGGTGCAAGGAATCAATCCTAATGCTCGGAAATGGGAAGGGCCTAGCAGTCGGCCTCCCAATTTGGGAAAAGCTCAGGCATCTACCAGCAACAAACCGAATTATGCCAAAGGAGCTTGTTACAAATGCGTGGATAAATACTATTTTGGTCATGTGTGTGATACTAAGAAACAGTTAAATGTGATGCAGGCAGAAGAGGGGGAGATAGTAGCACCAGAAGACTGGAGTGTAATGGATGATGAGGATATGGATGAGGTTCTGGTGGAAGATCAGCAACCTGAGATTGTGGAAGTATCAATGCAGGCTCTAAGCAGTGGAGGCCTCTCCAATTCATTGATTGTGAAGGGTAAGGTCAAGAAGGACATAATATATGTGCTCATCGATACTGGCAGCACACACACCTTTTTGAGTGAAAAGAAGGCCATGGATCTCAAGTGCAAGATGGTGCAGGCAGAATCTCCCCTGAGAGTTAAGCTGGCTGATGGCACAATTCTGCTGAGCAGTATGGTTTGTAAAGACTTTTGTTGGGAAATGCAGAACCACAAGTTCACATTTGACATGAGGATCCTGAGTCTGGGAACTAATGATGTGGTATTGGGTTTGGACTGGTTGAAAACTATTAGTCCAGTCAAATTTGATTTCATCAACCTTCAGTTGTTCTTTGACTGGGATGGACAGGAAGTGTCATTGCAGGGAGTGCAGGATATGGCTCAGTGCAAGTCCATATCGGGGAAGACTTTACAAAAGATGATCAAGAAGACCACAGCTACACTGGTGGGGCACCTGTTCAGCATTTCTGTGGAGACTGCCAATGCAGGTAAGGTTCCTGAGTTCTTGGAACCTGTAGTGAATGAATTGAGTGATGTGTTTGGGAAGCCTAAGTCACTGCCACCACCTAGACCCTGTGATCATACTATTCCCCTACTCCCAAATGCTCAACCTGTGAATCTTAGACCCTATCAATACCACAGAAGAATGAAATGGATCGCTTAGTGAAGGAAATGATGGATTCCCAGTATATACAGGACAGTAGAAGTCCTTATGCATCACCTGTTTTGTTGGTACTCAAAAAGGATGGATCATGGAGGTTCTGTGTGGATTATAGGCAGCTGAACTCTCTCACTATTAAGGACAAGTTTCCAATTCCAGTCATTGATGATCTATTGGATGAGTTAAGGGGGTCCAAATTCTTCACCAAACTAGATATATTGTCAGGCTATCACCAGATCAGAATGCACCCTCAAGATCAACACAAGACAGCCTTTAGAACTCATCAAGGCCACTATGAATTCAGGGTAATGCCCTTTGGTTTGACAAATGCCCCAGCAACCTTCCAAGCTCTCATGAATCAGATCTTTGCTCCACACTTGAGGAAGTTTATACTGGTTTTCTTTGATGACATTTTGGTGTACAGTCCTGATCAAGACAGTCACAAGGAGCACTTGGCTATCACATTGGGCATCCTCAGAGCTCATACCTTGTATGCTAAACCCTCCAAATGTTCCTTTGGTCAGACTCAAGTAGACTATCTTGGTCACATCATCAACCAGGAAGGTGTTTCTACTGATCCTAGTAAGGTAGAAGTTATGGTGTCCTGGCCAGTCCCTAAGAATATCAAAGCACTCAGAGGGTTTTTGGGTCTAACTGGATACTACAGGAAGTTTGTAAGAAATTATAGCATTCTGGCAAAGCCTTTAACTGACTTACTGAAGAGGGATAGTTTCAAGTGGACTGCAGCAGCTCAGGGGGCTTTTGAAGTACTGAAGGCAGCTATGGTGCAGGCTCCAGTACTGGCTTTGCCAGATTTCAGCCAACCTTTTGTGCGGGAGACTGATGCCAGTGATATAGGCATTGGAGCTGTGCTATCCCAAGGAGGTAAACCACTGGCATATCACAGCCAAGCTCTGGGACCAAGGAAGCAGGGTCTCTCCACCTATGAAAAGGAATACCATGCAGTCCTGATTGCTGTAACTAAATGGAGGCACTACCTAGAAGGGAACATGTTTGTTATCATCACAGATCATGAAAGTTTAAAACACTTGCTAGGTCAGAAGATTCATACCCAGATACAAAAAAAGGGGTTAGTGAAGCTGTTGGGTTTGGACTTTGAGATCCAGTATAGGCAAGGTAGACTCAATAAAGTGGCTAATGCCCTGTCCAGGCATCCCAACTTTACTGATCAAGGGTCCTGCCAGGCCATCTCAGCCACTTTGCCTGCCTGGCTTGCTGAGATTGAAAGCACTTATGAGGGGGATTCTGTGGTGCAGACACTTATGATGGAGGCATCAGTTCCTATGGTTGGTCCAAAACTCTACTCAGTTAAGCAAGGCCTTTCGTACCATAAGGCTGCTCTATATGTGGGGGCAGGGGGTGACATGAGGAAGCAGCTCATGCAGTTATTCCATGACTCACCTGTGGGAGGACATTCTGGATTGCAAGCTAACTATCAGAGGTTGAAGAGGTACTTTTGGTGGCCTGGATTGAAGAAAGAATTACAGGAGTATGTTCAAGCTTGTGATATATGTCAGAGGTGTAACACTGAGAATGTTCCTTACCCTGGCTTGCTCCAACCCCTGCCTATTCCAGATCAGGCTTGGAAACACATTTCCATGGACTTTATTGAAGGACTGCCTAAGTCACAAGGTAAGGAGGTGGTGTTTGTGGTGGATGACAGGTTCTCCAAATACAGCCACTTCTTATGTTTGGCAAAGCCCTATACTGCTGTCTCAGTGGCCCAAGTTTTCTTTGATGGCATCTTCAAATTACATGGTTTACCACAATCGATTGTGTCTGATAGGGATTCCCTGTTTACCAGCACCTTCTGGTCGACCTTGTTCCAGCTGCAAGGGGTCAAGTTACATTACTCAACTGCCTATCACCCTCAGTCAGATGGCCAAACTGAGAGGGTGAATCGTTGTTTGGAGGAATACTTACGTGGTATGGTGCATCATAATCCTCAGCAGTGGGCTGGATGGTTGACTTTGGCTGAATGGTGGTACAACACAAACTACCATTCCAGTCTACAGGGTACCCCCTTTGAAGCCTTATATGGCTATGCTCCTTCCCAATTTTCTCTCACCAATCCCCTCTCTACTGCTGTAGCAGCTGTGTCAGATAGACTTCAGCAGCAGCATAAGCTAATTGGAGTGTTGCGAGCAAACTTGGCTAAGGCTCAGAATCGCCAGAAGTAGATGGCTGATGCTCATCGAACTGAGCGTTCATTTCAAGTGGGGGAGCGAGTGTACCTGAAGCTCAGGCCTTACAGGCAGTCTTCTGTGGTTACCAGGTTGAATCAGAAGCTATCTCCAAAGTTTTATGGTCCTTTTGAAATTGAAAGGAAGGTGGGAAGTGTGGCTTATCGATTGAAACTGCCACAACGGTCTGCTATACATCCAGTGTTTCATGTGTCTCTCTTGAAGCGTGCTCATGGCCACCAGCATCACACGCAGCCTGCTCTTCCCGAGATAGATGATAATGGGGGATTGAAGGTGGAGCCAGCTTTGATTCTCGCCAGGAGGAATGTGGCTAGAAGAAATGCAGCAGCTACGCAGATACTTGTGCAATGGACACATCAAGCTGAGGAGGACGCTACTTGGGAGTTCTTGGATGAGATCAAACAAAAATTTCCAGAGTTCCAGACTTGAGGCCAAGTCAGCTCTGAAGGGGGAGGGAGTTGTAACACGTGGGACTTGAATGTAAAAGAATAAAAGATGTTAGTAGAGTTGACAGAAGTATAGGGACTAAAGGGGATATTTGGCAATTGTATATAACCCTGTCCTGTAACAACCTAACGGTCATCTGAGATCAATAACAACTTTTCCCTCTCTCACTTCTCTCTCTCTCTCTCTTCTCCTACTTTCCCTTTCTTCTTCTTCTACCAAATTCCACTGCCGAGAGCTTTCACCGATCCAGAGCGTGACAAATAACCACGCAAACGCAAAGCTCACATGGAGGGAAGGAAGGACATAGATATTTCCTAATGTTTGGCGATAGAAATCGCTAAGGGTGAGGAGAGGATGTGACAATTACAACATACGCAAACTTCACATCATCAATGTCGACACCAGGAAAGACTTGTATATGCTCATAAACTTAGCCACAAATGCTGCACGGACAACGAAACAGAACACAAATTCATCACCCACAAAAAGGAGGCACACAGTTTGTTTGTATAATAATAATATGTACTAGATCAGGGCCCGGCTTCTTGGTCGGGAGAGTTTGATTTTCATGTGTATGTGTAGTAAACATTGAGGTATATATTTTTTTATGGTTCATGTTGTTGGGGATTGAAGTGACTATTTAATTTGGTAAGTTCTCCATGAATAATATAGTAAAGTATTTAATGTATTTGACTAATGAAGTTTAAAAAATGACAAACAATGTCCAACTACACTAACATAAATACATATTTTCAAACAAAGTCATATCCATATAAAAATGTCAAAGAAGAACAATGATAAGAGTTGTTTTACATCACATACATAATCAATCTTCAATATATAATAATTTTTTTTTGCCTTTTCCATTGACTTTCAAGTATTCAATGATATAATGAAACAAAGTATATGTTTAGAGTGTCCTTAAAAAGAAACAAACTAACTGACACAGTCATGGTTCCATTGACTTTAGTGTATTCAATGATATAATGAAACAAAGCATGCAGATCTCCAACTGGCAAGTTCAACTAATAGAGCAACACATAAAAAGCTAAATCAAAGTGAAAAGAAGGCAAAAACTAAAATCAACATACCTAACATTTTGGGGGAAATCCACAACTATAAAAGTCATTCTATGAACACTTGATAATGATTTGAACATTTGTGATATATGAGTAGTGAAAGTTAATAAAAGTCATTGTAGTTCTTACTCAAGTTAGAAAGACTTTGATTTAATGATAAGTAAACAATGATATGTAGTGCTTAAGAGGGAAGATGAGACCTTACATTGTTTATTAATATGCATCTTAGTTTCATAAATTTTATATCATTAAAAATTTATGTGCTGAATAGAAATCCATCCAAGTTTGGAGCCATTGTCAAATGTAAGTTATGAGACAAATGAAAAGTCTCAAGCATCCACATGCTTGAAAAATAAATCTATATTATCAAACATAAAATCATATCTTGCATCAGAAAAACGAACAAAAAAGTAGTAATTCGATATTCAATATAGGAATCAATATGGACACCATATCTAACCAAGAGAAGAGGAAGCGAAAAAACACAAATTGTTGTGTAATGATTCCGCTCACGAAAAACTCATGGGTTGAACCAATGGTTCACCCGCACAGCAGAATCTCTATTGGGGGTTACGCAAAAACTTGACTATTTACCACTAGTAATATACATACCTACATTATTTTGATCCAAAATCACATAAATCAATTCACAAATTACTCATCATATACCAAAGATCAACTCGATCTAGTTCATTCATTTCATGTCAACCAAATCAGAGTGTCATTCACTACTATGTTCATTACGGTATCATCTACTATGCAATACCCAAATCATCGACTCATAAAACATAAATGAGAGTCATTTCAAAATCTGGGAAAAGTTCAAAACCAATCCTCCGTCGATCATTGTGCAGTGCCAGAGTTTCTCTCAATTCATTCGAACCTGTAAGAAACTGAACAGAAGTGGGTCAGCAACTAAGCTGTGTGTGTGGATCTTTCCCACGACCTAGTTTCGGGACCGCAATAAGCTAATCAAACAATCGTAATCAATCATAATTTAGTACTCTAGATGCCATCTTAATTCATCATATATAAATTATCGATCAAATTATCGAATCCACCAACTCATCATCACCAAATCAATTTATCCAATAAGATAATCACATAATTTCATGAACCCCTAATCAATGCATGATATGAAAATTCCGATTAATTATTAATGGCGCCAAGGTCACCATACACTTACCCTCGCTCGAGCAAATCATCATCCGTGGTGCTCATGCAACCACAACACTCAATCCGTGGTGCTCATGCAACCACAACACTCAATCCGTGGTTTTTAACCACAACACTCATCCATGGTGCTCATGCAACCACAACACTCAATTGCATAAGCGAGCTAAATCTACCCACTCTCAAGGGGTGAGGGTAAGTGCAAGCCCTTTCTATATCTATGTGAATTAATATGATCATGAATCAAACCATTTCCATTTTCCCCATTCATCACAATCAATCCGGAATCAATGTAGTCTCACGGATTAACCAGTCCATATATATATTCCCCGTCGATTATCAACTCGACGTTTCACATAAATCATTTCATTCTCCATTAAAGCTACTCAGCAGTACCATGTCACCATTCCTCATCCAAAATTCATCAACAATTTCATGAAATAGCGCCAACGCAAATAATTATAAATAACTCGGTTGCGGTTAAAAATATCCTTATCTCAAAATTCACTTTCCTTCATTAAAATCCTCACACAATTCATGTAAATGAATTTATTGACACAAAAATCCATTTAATCTAGTTCTGGTCATAAAAATCAATTTAGACAATAAAATATAAAAAATCTCGTATTAACCATTATTTTACAGTAACTTAAATTCCCACAAAACGGTAAATCCAAAAATCTCCCAAAAATACACGAACCTCCATTTATCATCCTAAAACAGGTCTGTCCAGTTTTTATATTTTTCAATAAATCAAAACCATGAAAATTATATTACACTCGGTCTTTACCGCAAATCTCGTATTAAGCTCGTTTTTACCATTTCAAAGATAAAAACTACACCAACTGTCTAATTTACCATTTCCAGACCAAAACCCATTTAACAATCCATACTGACCATTTTAAAGTGATCAAAATCTTAAAGATAAATAAAACAAGTTTTTACCGAGTTTTCCGTAAAATTCACTGTTATGCAGTTTTTAATCCAGAAACAATTTTCAAGTGAAACCTTCTGCTCAATATGCCCCAACATCATTTTAGACAAACAAAAATCTCTTAGATCAGTTTTAAACTAAAAAAACCCAACTATTCATTTTTACGGTGAAATTGTCAAATACCGATATTTACACCGTAAAATCCATAACAATCAAGAATAATCACCAAATCATCATATCAACAAATAAGTTATCACCCACAGTAATCCATCCATCCAAATATATAAATCAAGCATAATTAATCAATGCAATAATTAAGGTCCTCTTAATCCCCACACACCTTAATTTAGCCGATTCCAAGTCGGGAATTAAGTTCTAAAATTCCAGAGATTGACTCTATAAAATTCTCCTCTTTCCCACGGCCGTGTAGGCGCAAACGGTTCGTCGTTTGGACGTCAAACGAAGAAACTGCGAGCCGATTACTAATTAGTACGACAAATTACATAACAGTACTCCATATTTTCGAACTGTCTGGCACAGTTCCAGAACTTATAAATCGTACAATTATACGCACAGACTTTCGAACCTCGTTTCTCCCTCGTTTGAGCTCGGAATTCAATTCCGTCGACTCCGTGATGCTCCTGAAGATGAGCTCTACGCATCGGTACTAAGTTTCGGAATTAACGTTGCAGTTGGCGATGCCGACGTCGACGTCGGGATTGACGACGACTCTCCGAGAAACCTCTTACAAGCTTCAAAACCGATTTCTGACTCCGTAGATGGATTTCTACGGGTCCCATTACCTAAACCTGACCCTCAGGAAGTGTCATCGGTCTTTCTTTCCCTCTCCTTCCTTCCCGGTGCAACTCTCGGCGAGAAAGAAGAAGAATCCTTCTTCTCCTTATCTTCTGCCCCTGGAGTCCTCTCTCTTCTATTAAACCCCATCAGTAGAGAAGCCATAAAGTCACTAAAAGCCGCCTTCTATCATGCGGAGGTCTTGGAAAGAAGAAACTTGTTCCCAACGTCGGGCGCCGCTTGAACGTCTCTGTCTGAAGGTCGACACAGCTTAGAAACGTGGAGGCTGCTGCCTCTTCATTGAAACGACGACGTATGACTAAGGCTGGTTGCCTCATACAGCAGGGCCATCAAAACAAGTTATAATAAAGCTGGTTTAGCCTATGTACACGAAATAGGGTGTAGTCTAGTGGTTAAGTTGTTGGTTTATTAGCTAATTAGCAATATATGTTCATGTTTCAAATCTTGCTGCAGTCATTTTCACTTTTATTTTATTTTAAAGCATATGTGTTTACAAGAATCACTTATAATAATCAATTACTATGATTATTATTATTGTTTCCCGTGACATCTTTCCCCGTCAATGATGCAAATTCCACGGAATTGAATCTCTGCTGTAAACTTGTCTAGGAAATCTATTTTTACATTTTAAATTTATTATATTTTATTTCGTTTGATCCCGGATGTTACAACTCTCCCCCTCTTAAATAGATTTCGTCCCCGAAATCCTTCCATGGCTTATCTTTGAGGGCTGAGGTAATTATCTAGTTTCCGCCTATAGGATTTTCATAGATAAACTCACGCAACAGTTTCCGAGTGAAACTTGAGCGGTCGTTCTTCCCTTCCCATGTTGGTATCCTCTTGGCACACAATTTACAACTTTCATTGTCAACCACATCAATCTGTATCATCAGGTTCCTAGGTTAACTCGTCACAATAATACGTAGTGAGCTTGGTATATTGATACCAAAAGGGAACGCGGCCGGAGTGGTACGGCTCTTTGCCCTCGCCCGGGACGTTGCGGGCTCGAGTTCCACCGACGCAAGATTTCGAACCCTAACCATCTTTTTGCTTCTCTTTATATCCATGGTTCCTCAACTTGCAATCTCCCCCTCTTTTGGATTTCTCCGGGGAGTTCAATCCCCAAGATTTATTCTACTCATTGTGGTACACCCCTCAATGATTACTCGTTGATCAAAATTATCATCCTTTCCCGCTTGACTCTCTTTTAAAAACACCCCTCCTAGGCAACTCTTCGTATTGGTGTACCATTTGTTCAACCAACTTATCCGTTGGTTTAGGTATCTCATTACTCGAGATGAACGTGATTTCTTGTTCTTCCAAGGTTCTCGTAGGTACTTTCCCATTGTTAACCTTCACCACTAGTGACCTTGATTTCGGCCCACTATAAGGTAGCAAGTTTGGCCTTCATGAATCCATCCTTCATGCCCTTCCTTTCAGGAAGATCCCACCTTTCCGGTGGTCAATCATCACTCACCACCTTCCACTCCGTACTAGGTGAAGGCATTCTCGTCACACGTTAATTAGTTATCCTCGAACTTATTTCTCATATGAGAAATTAAGTCTCAAGGTGGGGCTCATAGCATCCTACATTCTCATTGACGATCACTATTCCCACATCCTTTTTGTCCCCCGCCTTAGGTCATCATATTCATGTGTGGGTTTCTTACTTTATCTAGTCGTGTTAAAATGGAATCAGGATTGCATTATTCCATCCGCAATCCCCTTAGGGTCTGCAGATGTTTTGTTCAACTCTGATAACTCTTACTTCCTTAATCCAGGAAGTTCCTTCTCGTTAAACCAGAGGAGGCACTTTCGCACAGATCGATCAATTTCAGGAGGAAAATATTTCACTTTTCGACTCGAAATGAGTTCCCGCAACTCATTTCCACAAGCTCTTTCAAATCATCCCTTTTTTTCAAAATTCTTTTCAAAACCATTGAAATCATTTTGACCCAATGCAAAAGTATACTAAAATGAGAGGATTTAATATCCTACACCATCATATATAATGATATATTATATCCTAGAACATCATAAAAAAATCTATCTAAATGAAAAAGTATACTAAATTGAATCCAATATAAAAGTAACGATGAAGATAGATATTATATCCACCTAAGGAATAATAAAGTAAGCCATGTTTCTTAGATACCTCTCTCGATAGAACCACTCTATTATAAAACCCATTTCGTCAAGCAATTGCATCATATAGAGTTTTTAACTTAAATTTGAAGTGCTTATAATTAGCTATTTCAGCTCTTGAATGAATTAATTATATCATTTGGTAAAAGAAAATAATTTATAAACTTGAGAGTTATTTCATAGTATGAAAGTGTTTTAGAACCGTTATTTTATTCATTATTATTAAAATTGCTATTTTTATTATATTGTCTAAGCATGTCTAGGCGAGCTAGGAGATAGAGAAATGCCCAATGACCGTTGTACGCCTAACGTGCTGCTGAACCTCAATAATTAAAGCAAACTTTGAGTGCATCTTATAAATTTGATCACTTCTATTTTGGTATAATTGATTACATCATGAAAGCGATCAATCAAAGAGTCTTTCTTTAAGATTTTGATAAGATGCCCCCTACTGCACAATTAGTATGACTAAATTGTAATAAGATAATCATGTATTGAATTTTGAATCGATAGCGCAAAAGATTTTACTAACTCAAGTAGAGTTTTAACTGCTCAGTACTTCATATTCGCATGTAGATAGCTATTTCGAAGAGTTCGAATATTGATTGAGTTTGTTGAACTTTACCTAACGAAACTATGATATCAATCACAAAATATTATGCTTTTTGGAGAAATTGAGAGAATATGTTGGTGACATCAAACCTAACACGGATACCATTGAATGTAAGTGATAAGCAACATTTATGTTTAATAGATTAAGAGAAATATATTTAGCATTCCCATAAGTTGGTAAGAAGTGAATAATTAGGAATTGAAAGCTAGAAACAAAGTTGATTTAATAAATAACTGCAAATGATATTGTGAAAAAGAAAACAAATGCTTAGAGCATAGCTAGGCATGAGAGTGCTACATTAAACTCTCTAAGAGAAAGCAAGTAATCATTAATAGTTAGCTGTGAATATTGAAATAGTTAACTATGATTAATACTATATACTGGTGATTAATACTTGGACCTTAGCTTGAACATTGCATCATGCTGATAAAAATTATTTCTGTTTGAGCCACGACACCCGCCGGAACTCCTGAAACTTACCTTCGACTGGCGTCTGCCTACACACACGAACAAGGAGGGGGGGCGTCTGGGCCCGTTAATCCTCCGACGCCCAAGTTAGTTCCTTAGAGAGGGAAGTGACCCAAAGTAAGAGTTTTAGTGAGAGAGTCCGACCTCCGTAAATGCTACCAACTGGCCCTATTTATACTCACCGAGTTCGAGGTTGATCTCCTCCACGTCACTGTCCCCATTTAATGCCTTGTACCCTCCTTGTCAGACATCTCAACCGCCTTGTCAGGCTTCTGAAGCGTTGGCAGGCGCCTGTCGGCGATGGACCACTTGACAGCCTGGCCTCCCTTGGCTTTTAGTATTTTATCCTCATGCGCCCCTCCTCTTGCTTGGGCCTAGAGATGCTTCACCAACCCATTCATGGGCCTTGCCCCCCAATTCTGTTGCCTGGAGGCCCAGACCACTAGCTGATGGATAATACCCCCAACAATTGCCCCCCAGTTAGGTGCTCGTGGCTTCACCTTCGAGCGCCTAACTGATTCTTATGTCGTGACCTTGTATCTTCTTCGTTTACAGGCGCCCGATCTTGGCGGCGTCCCCCGCTCTGTGCGTTTTCCTCTTCGCGGTTCGCGGGCGCCTTTACCCTCCACTAGTAGGCGCCCCAATTTTGATGAGGGTTTGTGGGTGCCTTTTCGTGGAGCTATCTGTGAGGGATGCCTGATATGATCCAAATTGGGCACTTCTACAGGTCACAATTACTTGCCAAAGAAGCTATCAAGGTTGGAAAGAAGAAGGGCAGAATTTGGCTAAGTCAAAATCCGTGTTCAGGGTACATACTTTGGAGGCATGGTTCTCTCAATTGGCTTGGTGGAAATTCCATTTTAAGAGTTTGTTTTGCAGATAAAGTTGCCACCTTTCCAATGGTATGCTTTGTGAATCCAGATGATGTCATTAAGGTTGTTTTCCAAGGCCTCAAAGTTGCTACCTCAAAACTGGAAAACTGCCAGAAAATGGTTAAGTCTGGAAACTGTTTTGCGAAGCCTACTTTGGAGCTTAATTCGAGGAGTATGGATCTGATTCAAGTCCAAAGGCTTCCACAACATGAAACTAGGTATGTTTATGTACAAAGGGAAGGAATTGGATGAAGGATTGGAGTTCGGGAAGGCCTCGAACGAAAGGCGCGAAGTTAGTACGAAAGCTGCTTTTGGACTGTTGCTAGCAGCTTACTTGCGCTTGAAGAAAGGGAGTTTAAACCCGAATTTTGTGTCCTTTTTAGTGTAGAATTTTACCTTAATTGTTTCCTAGTTATACTATGATTGTATTAGGTTTTATTTGCCTTTAAATACCGTTCTATTTTCGTTGTAAAAATTCAGACTTTGATTAATCGAAAAACAAACCTTTGGTTTTGTGCAAGTTGCGACTTGTTTGAGTTTGGTCGATTCCAAGCTTGTGAGCTTTGTATCGATTGAATATCCTCTTCAATCATGGTCGAGCAGCTACCCTTTTATACCATACGAGCTTTCCCTAGGTGTGGAATTGTCCGTTGGTTCTGTTTTATCCCAAGTTCGTATTAAGAGCGCTTCGTTCTCGATTCGAGCTCAATCGATTCTTCAATTGAGTCGTTGCTGCGTTACTTTGATAATATACACCCCCCAGGGGCGTATCAAGTGGTATCAGAGCTCCGGTTCAAGTCAGTGGCGAGAAGGATTGATCGAGGCTGTATTCGTCGTATTAAATCGCAAAAAAAAAAAAAAAATCAGAGGAAAGCAGAGTTAGCAAATTCCATGGTATTCACACGTTGCTTAATCGAGGAGAAGCTGTGTTTAGTTCTCGTTGATGGAGGCAGGGAGAGGAATTTGATTTCCTTAAGGGACGTGAGCAAGCTAGGGCTGCCAACACTGCTGCATCCGAAACCATACGTATTCCAATCACCGTATGAAAACAAATTCAGCATTGTAGTGTCTCAGGTGGCCGTGACATTCTCGATTGGCCAATACGAGGATCAAGTGCTTTGCGATGTAATCTATAATCTCCCCAGCAGCCTCGTGTTGGGACAGCCATGGTTCAGAGATCGTGAAGTTCGGTTTGCAAGCCGACGAAGCAAGAAATTCAGATTGCGAAGTCGAAATAAGGTGTTCGTTTTGAGTCCCTTGGCCCCAGAAGCAGCCGCTGAAGATTTGAGGGTGCTGCAACAGCTCCAAGAAGAGTATCAATTGGAATTGTTGTCGAAGGCGTCGTCGAAGGGAAGCAATTCAGTCCCGACTCTGTTCGGAGCTGGCGATCTCTGTCTTTCGCCTGAAAAACAGAGTCCCAACGTCAGCGCCCCTGACGACGACGAGGAAGGGATGTTGGAGCTCGAAGCGGCCATAGACGCGTCTCTGGAGGTGGAAGGAAGATTGAAGAAAAGAGTAGAAGACCTGGAGCTAGCTTCCGACGCGCGTATCACACCGATGACGAGAGTAGTAGAACACCTCTGTTCGCCGGTGACGAAACAGGGCACCGTTAATGCTCTCGTGAGTAGAGCCGCTGGAGAAGATCCGACCCAAGGGAAGACTGGAGGCATGATCCACATCTCTCCTGGAAACTCAAGTGAATGCTGGAAGGGAATGAAACCAACTCGATTGCAAAACCAATTTCGAGCAGCCGAGCTTCCCGCGAAGCAGAGTAGGAGAGAGAACGAATTGGTGGGACTCGCCGGCGATGATTCGAACCCAACCAAGAGTGTCGAACCCTTTAATTCGACCTCTGGAACGTCCTCGCTAGCTTCAATGGAGGAGGAAAGACCTGAAATTCCAGAATTGATTTTGACAAAATCGCCTCTGTTTGTGAAGAACACACTCGCCGCCGACCCTCTCGTGGATAGAGTGATTAAGCTCGATTCGAGCCAAGTTGATGCTGGAGAATTATCAAAGGAGGTACTAGGAACGTGGGGAAGCGATCAATTTGTTCCAAAGACGCCCGAATTCAGAATCCCCAATTTCAGTTTGGATGTTCTACGCTCACAGAATTTGACTTCCGATGACGGCGGCAAAAATGCAGGCGATGGTTTGTCTCGTCCCATGAACTATCGAGGCTTGGAAGAGATCGAAAAGTGTTATTCGATGATGGAGCAAGCTGATTCGACCAGTATATTGCAGATTGGAGGCTCGAATCCTTGCCGTTCAACTTTCGACGACTTCCCCGAGTTCGTCGCAAAGCTGCGGAGTATCGTGAAGGTTCTGGCCGCGTTCCCAACGTTGATCATCGTCAATATGGATCAGGGTAGTGAATTAGAGGAGTACATGGCTTTGGTTCTGTTGAAATCCTCGACCAAAGGGAGCCAAGATGAATGCAGTGGAAGTTTGAAGGCCATTGGGACATGTTTGCGATTCAATCTTGATGACCCATTTTGGGATCCTTTTGATCGTGTGATGCTTTATCGAATCATACAAGCTTTGAGGGCAAAGATTTTTGAAGAGGGGGAGCCTGATATGATCCAAATTGGGCACTTCTACAAGTCACAATTACTTGCCAAAGAAGCTATCAAGGTTGGAAAGAAGAAGGGCAGAATTTGGCTAAGTCAAAATCCGTGTTCAGGGTACATACTTTGGAGGCATGGTTCTCTCAATTGGCTTGGTGGAAATTCCATTTTAAGAGTTTGTTTTGCAGATAAAGTTGCCACCTTTCCAATGGTATGCTTTGTGAATCCAGATGATGTCATTAAGGTTGTTTTCCAAGGCCTCAAAGTTGCTACCTCAAAACTGGAAAACTGCCAGAAGATGGTTAAGTCTGGAAACTATTTTGCGAAGCCTACTTTGGAGCTTAATTCGAGGAGTATGGATCTGATTCAAGTCCAAAGGCTTCCACAACATGAAACTAGGTATGTTTATGTACAAAGGGAAGGAATTGGATGAAGGATTGGAGTTCGGGAAGGCCTCGAACGAAAGGCGCGAAGTTAGTACAAAAGCTGCTTTTGGACTGTTGCTGGCAGCTTACTTGCGCTTGAAGAAAGGGAGTTTAAACCCGAATTTTGTGTCCTTTTTAGTGTAGAATTTTACCTTAATTGTTTCCTAGTTATACTATGATTGTATTAGGTTTTATTTGCCTTTAAATACCGTTCTATTTTCATTGTAAAAATTCAGACTTTGATTAATCGAAAAACAAACCTTTGGTTTTGTGCAAGTTGCGACTTGTTTGAGTTTGGTGGATTCCAAGCTTGTGAGCTTTGTATCGATTGAATATCCTCTTCAATCATGGTCGAGCAGCTACCCTTTTATACCATACGAGCTTTCCCCAGGTGTGGAATTGTCCGTTGGTTCTGTTTTATCCCAAGTTCGTATTAAGAGCGCTTCGTTCTTGATTCGAGCTCAATCGATTCTTCGATTGAGTCGTTGCTGCGTTACTTTGATAATATACACCCCCCAGGGGCGTATTAATGCCCCTAGCCCTTATGCCCCCCTCACGGGCGGGGTTTGATGTGGGCCCCATGTTTTCCGTACTTGGAAAGTCGGAAATTTCGAATTTCGAATTCAGAAAATTCGAAATTCAAATTTCGGAATTTTCAAAAAGGGAAAAGGTGGGGGGAAGCTGAAAAGCTCGCCCGTGATGTTGACACGTGGCGCGCGGCACGAGACCTGGTTGGGGTTCTCCTCTCCTTTAAATACCCCCTCCCCCCTCAGTTCTTGTCACTTTCTACGCTCTGACTTCTCTCTAGATTCCGCTTTGACCTCTCTCCTGCCAGTCTTTGCAATCGTCCCCCCTTTTTTGTGTCAGCCGATAATGTCGTCGCCACAACAAAAAAAAACTTCTGGCCAAGGCGCCTCCGGCGCTGGTGCGACTGGTGCAGGCGTTTCGGGTGCGGGCTCCTCGGGCGCGGGTGGTGAAGCTAGTCGTCCGACTCAAAGCGGTAAGGAATCTTCTCTCGCTGGTTGTTTTTATTGAATTTATTCTAGTAATCTAGGGTAGGGCGTCACTTACTGCGCGTCCACATTGCGTCTGGGTCATTTGTTGGTTTAGAGAGAGCGCCTGCTTCTACATCTGTTGGTCCTTCAAGCTCCACGAATCCAGGTTTCATGCCTGCAGACGGGTCCTACCAGATCACGACATGGGAGAACTCCTTCCCCCCCGACCATCTTCCGACGGAGACGTCCCGGTTGCCCTTCAATGTGGCCGGGCCACAGCATACGTCCATCGTCACCCTGGGCCGCGTCTATGAACTGGTGAGCAGCCTCCAACTCCCGCGTGATTGGTGGTATTCGCCTCCTTCCGCTATTTCGCGAGTAGGCGTCTGTGGGGCGAATTGGATCGGGGTGTACCAGGAATATTTCCGCTTCGGACTGCGGTTTCCTCTTGACCACATCATGGAAGGAATTTTGACAACTTGCGGCTGCCCGTTGGGGCGCCTGTCTCCCTCGGTCATTACAGTCGTCATCTTGTTCAAGTTGTGGTGCCGACATCATAACATGGAGCCCACCTTCAACTTGTTCAGATACTTTTTTAAGATGGCGCCTCTTGACAACTGCTTATCTCTCCAAAAATGGAAGAAGCGCCCCTATCACTTCGTGGAACGGTGTCCCAAGTTGAACCGTAGTTGGTTTAACGGCTTCTTCTTCATGAAGGCGTATCGGGATTCCTTCTTCAAGAGTGGAGGCGCCTTCCTAAGGCAGTGGGAACTGGGACACATTGAGGACTTCAACTCACCGGTTGTGCTATCTCAGGCAGAGAAGGATGGCGCCCAATTGATTTGCACGGAGCGCGTTGATTTGCGTATTGCAGAAAACCGCCCGCTGATTCTGGCGGCGTATTATAACGATGGTTTGTAGGTGCCTAGGTTTTCTGTTTGTATCTTTCGTTATATGATTTGCGCTAACGATTTTGAAAATCTGCAGGGTCGGACTTCTCCAGTATTGCCAAGCTGATGAAAAGTCGGCTTGCTGCTATGGCGGCGGGGACGCCCCCTCCGGTTTGGCAAGAGGCGCCCGAACCAGCCGCCACTCAATCACAGGCGCCTCCATCGGGCCCGAAGAAGAAGAAGAAGATGGCGGTGAAGGGGGGTACCTTGCACACGAAGACCGCCAACGTGGCGTCTTCCACCCCGGAGGAAGGTGAGGGGGCGCCTGATTCTGAACCCGCGGAGCAAGAGGGCAACTCCGAGGAAGAAGAGGCAGAGCCCCTGATTCGTCGGGGGAAAAGAGCCGGCTCCCCCTTAGCCCTTGCCAGTAAAAAGGCTAATAAGGGGAAGGGAAAAGAAGGCGCCGCTCATGTCGGCGATGGGGAGGGCGCCCGATACCACCTCAACGAGGAGGGGCGCTATGTGGGCCCCAATGGGCGCCCTCCTATGTTCCAGCCGCGCCGCACAGATGTTGGGCGCCTCAACTTGCCATGCTCGCTGCTGTCGGCAGTCGACCGGGGTTGCGCCATGGGATTGGCAATTTCGGCCGCCAAGTCGTGGCAAGTCCCGTTGGAGGTGAATGGGGACCACCTCTTCGCCGAACTGGCCCAAGTGGGCGCCAAGGTATATACTCTTGTACTAGTTTTTCTCGTGGTTGTGGAATTGTCTTGTTACTTGTACAAAGTGTTAATCTTTCTTACTTGGTGTATGCAGATCCTCCTTTTTGCTGAGAGAGGTGCCCGGTGCCTCAATGAATCAACATGAGAGGCGCTCGAAGCCTCCACCTGTGCTGCCTCCTTGAAGCACGACTTAGAGAGTGCGACCGCGCGTCGCGAGCAGCTGGCGAAAGAGTGCGAGGAGGCACAGATGAACGCGACCATGGAGGTGTCGCGACTTCAGGGCGCTCTTGACGACGAGTGCAAGAAGTTGGCGGATCTTCAGGCGGAGAAGGAGGCGCTGGCGCAGGAGGCAGGTGCCCAAGCCAGCGAGATAGACATCCTCAAGGAGGAGAAGAAGAGGTTGCAAGACGCCCTCAAGGAGACCAAGAAATCCTTGAAAGAGGCGCGAAAAGAAACTTCTGACTTGCAACGATCTTTGGACACCTTCGAGGAGTCTGAGGCTGGAAAGGGGATGTGCGCCAATGCCATCTTGACCGGCCTCGAGATTTTGAAGGTGAAGCTAGAGAAGGATCATCCCGATCACACTTGGGCCCTCACTGAGATGGCCGAGTATGTGATTGGGGGGCTAGAGACTCCCCGCGGGACGAGCGGAGCGCTCGAGCCTTCTGCTTTTATGTCTCCTTCTCCGAAGGCGCCTAGTGCTGGAGATGCCAATTCTGGAGCAGAGTAAAGAGTGGGCGCTGCTTAAGTGGGATTCTGTTGTATTTTTTTTTAGATATTTATATTTATAAAAGCGTTTCCGTTGGTGGTTGAATCTTATCTTGGTGACGATTGATTTTACTTAACGTTGATCCTCTTTTTAGGGCGCAAAAGAGGAGGGCGCTTTGTAGCCGCGGGGCGCAAATTTGGGTGCGATTTTTGCTTTAACTTTGATTACCGCGTCTTGATGGGGCAAATTTGGGCGCGTTATTGCTCTGACTCAGGGCGCGATATTAGGGCGCTTTGCGATTAAAGGGCGCGGAATGGGGCGCTTTAACTAGCACGAAATTACTGGGCGCGAAGTTTGGGCGCTTTTGCTTCATATGAAATGACGGGAACAATCGCGAAGTCACTATTGGGGCGCTAGAATACTGGGCGCTTTGGACACAATACGACGCTATTTCACGAGCGCTTTAGTCACAACACAAACACACCTACGGACTTCTTTTCGACATAGACAAACACTTACAACTACGACTACCTTTTCTCTTTTCTGACTCTTGTCAAGTTGAGGCGCCTTCCCCAGGTGTGGCGCCCGCACGGTAAAGTCGCAGGTTTTGCGCGTTCCATGTCCTTTTCACCACTCGGCCGTCAGTATGCTCTAACTTGAACGTACTGGGTCCTACCACCTCTCGGACTCGGTATGGGCCTTTCCACTTTGGTGCTAACTTCCCCTCGCGGGCATCCGGGCGAAAGTCACGTTTGAGAACTAGGGCGCCCTCAATGATCCCATGGGCACGCATATTTTTGTTGTAGTATCGGGCCACCTGCCGCTTCATTTTTTCCAAGCGGATTGCCGCCACCTCCCTCACTTCGTCCGCCATGTCTAAGTCATTGGATCGTGCCTCGTCATTGCCGTTTGGATCGTACTGGACAACGCGGTAACTTGGGATGTTGACCTCCACGGGAATTACTGCCTCGCTTCCATAGGTCAAGGCGAAGGGTGTTTCTCCAGTGGCAGTTTTGTAAGTCGTGCGATGCGCCCACAACACGTTTGGCAGCTCCTCCACCCATTTACCCTTGGCGCCCGACAGCCGGGTGTGTAACCCGTGAAGGATACTTTTGTTGGCCGCCTCCGCTTGACCGTTTGCTTGAGGGTAGGCCACCGAAGAAAAACTCAACACGACCCCATTGCCATCACAGAACTCCACAAACTTCTTGCAATCAAACTGCTTTCCATGGTCTGTGATGATGGACTCAGGCAAGCCGAACTGAGTGAATATGTTCTTCTTGGTGAACTTTCGTACCTGGGCTTCCGTGATCGTGGCTAAGGGTTCTGCATCTATCCATTTGGAGAAGTAGTCTACCGCCACTATCAGGTATTTCATTTGTCCGGGCGCCTTGGGAAAGGGGCCCAAGAGATCCATGCCCCACTGAGCGAATGGCCGGGCTCCTATATTGCCTTGCATGGGTGCCGCCGGGATGTGAATGTCATTTGCATGAATTTGGCACTGGTGGCAGGTGCCCACGTGCGCCTTTGCATCTCGTCGCATTGTTGGCCAGTAAAACCCCTGTCGTAGCAGTGTTTTCTCCAGGCTTCGTGCACCTGCGTGCATGCCACACGTTCCACTATGCACTTCCTCGATTGCCCCCCTGCTTTCCTCCTCGTCAAGACACCTCAAGTATGCTCCCGCATGAGATCTTTTGTACAACTTTCCCGCGATTATGGAACATCGGGCCGCCTTTCGGCGGAGGCGCCAGGCTTCCTTCGGGTCATCAGGCACCATGCCTTGGGTTAGGAACAGTATAATTGGCGCCATCCATCCAGAATCGGCGCCCCCACTCGCTAGGGTAGCGACCAGATGTTCACGAGGCGCCTCTGCGGTGACTATTACCTTTCGTTCTTCCGCAAAATCCACTGCAGTTTCTAGCTTGGATAAAGCGTCTGCATGGGCATTCTCTTCACGTGGGATGTGGACGAAAGAGATTTCTCCGAACCAAGCTCCCAGATCTTGCACTCTTCGCACGTACCCTTCTAGCGCCTCCTCTTTCACCTCAAAGACTCCTTTAAGTTGGTTGACGACAAGGGCTGAGTCGGACCTGACCTGGACCCTGTTGGCGCCCAACTCTTTGACCATGCTCATGCCGGCGATAACTGCTTCGTATTCCGCGACGTTGTTTGTTTTTAGTGTTGCAAATCGCAATGCGACTTCGTGCATCGCGCCGCCAGGGCTTATCATTACGATGCATGCCCCAGCGCCGGTGCGGCTGGGCGCCCCATCCACCTGCACCTGCCAACAGTCATCCGCCCCTCTTTCTGACTCTGCTACTCCCTCAGCGATGAAATCAGCCAAGACCTGTGCCTTTATCGCCGGTCGGGGGGCATACCGGATGTCAAACTCACTCAGGTGGACTGCCCATTTGACAAGGCGCCCAACCACATCCATTGACCCCAAAGTAGACTTCAACGGAAGATTGGTGAGCACTACAATGGTGTGCGCCTGGAAGTAGGGCCTTAGCTTGGTCGTAGCCATCACAACTGCCAAGGCGGCCTTCTCGATAGGTGCATATCGTCTTTCATGGGCGACCATGGTGCGGCTGACGTAGTATACCGGCCTTTCTTCTCCAGAGTGGGCTTTCCTTGAGATGAGCACTGCACTTACCGAGACTTCCGACACGGCGATATAAAGGTACAGTGCCTCCCCCGCTTTGGGCGCCGTCATCACCGTTGGGGCGGCTAGGAGTTGCTTCAGTTCTTCAAACACCGCGTCGCACTCAGTAGTCCATTGAAAACGTACCGCCTTCTTGAGCGTCCGAAAGAAAGGAGCGGCCTTGTCCGCAGATCGGGGAATGAAACGCCCTAGGGCCACGGTCGTGTGGAAATTCTCGGCCAGGCCGTGTCGGCCCACAAGGCCACCACTGCACCTCACACGGCCGTGTGAGTTGCCCGTGTGGCCGAGCCCAGCCTTTAAAAATCGGCCGACACGGCCGCGCGGCCAGAAACCCCCAAACCCCCTCGCCGGAAAACCGCGACCTTTCTCCCTCTTCGGCAATTTTCGGCCATTTTTGGTCGGTTTTTCACCAAACCACCTCCACACCCATCCTTTTCTCCCCATTTTTGGCCTATCCCTCGACTTTGAGGCGATTTGGACCGACTTTGAGTCGCCGGAGGCGATTTCCGGCGAGACTCCGGCGAGGCTCCGACGAGCAATTCCGGGCAGATTTTGGGCTTTTTGTCGCTTCCATTGCCTTCCCCTCATCATCCCCTACACCTCTACTTGTGTCTCCAGGTTTGATTTTGACCTTAACCTTGTGATTTATGGAGAATTGGGTGTTAGGGTGCATGTTTAGAGAACAACTTTGAATCATGTGAATTGTGTGCAATTGATTGAGGGGAAGGCTTGGTTTTTGTGTGAATTGTGTTGGGCAATGTCCCCCTTGCTTGTTTGAGCCCTTGTGTGCAAGAAATTTGTCAATTCCATGCTTAACCTAATAGTGCACACAAGGTGTTCGATGAAATGCCAGTTTTTCATACCATGTTGTGGGAGCCGGTTGGGGCCCTTAATGATGTGCTTTGAGGGTGTATTTGCTATGGATGTGAACCTTAAGTTGCCTACTTTATCGTGGATGTGCACCCCCACCCAGATTATGCTTGTTTGATCGAGTTATTGACCCCCGAACTATGGATGAAACCATGGTTCGGCTGTTTTCTGTTCTTAAGTGTGGGGGTGTGATTAACCTTTCCTTTGGTTCTTTTGGCTCCACTTTGGGTTGTTCTTTTGCAGGACCATGACGAAACCCGACCTCAAGCACCCGTTCATCCGGGATTTGAAGAGGGGGCCCCACCAGGATCGTTTTAAGCGCGTCCTGGCCTACTCGTTTGGGCAGCATCATTGCTGGTCCAGGCGGGAGTTTGAGAAGCTGCACTGCTCCGAGCACTTCTCCGCCATTGTCACCAACCGCCCTTTGCGTCGTCTGATCTCCATTCGCGAGAAGGTTTACCACGAGCTCGTGCTTGAGTTCTACACGACCTTCAAGCACCACGACACAGAGGATTGGGCAGACGGTGAAGCCGTCAAGTTCAGACTCGGTGGTGCACCCAGCTCCATGAGCTACCACGACCTGGCGACCGCTCTCGACCTCGGCCTGGCCATTGATGAGGACTACATCACCGAGCTCAACGATCCGGTGGGAGTGAACTTCAAGACACTTTACACCCGCCTAGCTCAGCCAGGACAACGTCCATTCGTGGCAGGACGGACGAAGGCCAGCACCCTGCAGCTTGATAACCGCATTCTCCACCACTTGCTGGCAAAGTCCTACACTCCAGCTGGGGAAGGTGCCAGAACCATCACCAGAAGTGGCTTGTACTTCATCCAGTCCATCCGCCTGGAGGACCATCTTCTCCACTTGGGTTCTGTGGTGGCCAGAACCTTTGAGAAGAGTGCTTCAGAATGGAAGAGCCTCCACTGCACTCCCCTCATCACCCTCCTGGCCGCCTACTTCTAGATATCACTGCAGGGTTGCATAGATCAGGGGAGCACCAGTGCCTTTGGCGAAGACACGATCAAGAGCATGCACCTGCTGCGAGAGGAGCGCGGCGTCAAGTGGATCGCAGGGTTTCCTCAACCTCAGATCCCAGCGGAGGACCAGCCCGATGCTCCTGAGGATGAGGCTGCTGCGGATGACCAACCCGAGGATGTGGATGATGCTACTGCCCCTCGCCCCACCACCTTCGAGTACGGGGGTGGCAACTCCACTTTCCCCGGCCAGGACTACTTCACTCACCAGTTCGAGCAACTGCGTCTCCAGAATCAGCAGCTCTTCGACCATCAGCTCCAGTTCCAGCAGCAGTATTCGGCTCACCATGCCGAGTACCAGATTTGGATGGCTGCTTATGATGAGCGCCTGGACCGTATGGAGACCCAGCAGGCGGTGACTCTGGCTCACATCGAGCGCAAGAAGGTCCGATCTCGGCGTATGCAGAAGGTCCAACAGCACTTGCTCTAGCTGCTCCCGGGCGAGCTGCCAGTCTGGAGGACCCCCTGGGAGGGCTCTCCACTTCCACCTCCACCAGCTGATGACGATGATGCCTTCATGAACGACATCGATCTGGACAACCTTGGCGACGAGTAGGCTGTAATCGTCGCCACTCTGAGTGTGTTTTATTTTAGACTTTCGTATTTGCTCCATGTGTCTGCGGAGCGTGAACTTAGTCTGTCGTTGTTTTGTTTATTTTCTTTGTGGATTTTCTATTTTGTGGCCATCTGGGCTGACTTTGATCCCTAACGCACAGTGGCTAGTATGTTCTCCTTGTTCCCTTCGTGCAAGAACCGTCCGTCGTACATATGTTTCCCGCGGACTGGTCCACTTCCAGTCTCATGCAGTCCGTGCACACCGATAACATCGTTCCCCTTATCCTTCCCTCTTCTCCATTGAGGGCAAATGTCGAACTTAAGTGTGGGGGGGGATGTTTTCTCTTTTGACGGCATTAGATCTGTTTGTGTGCTTGGAGCCTAATCCACTGTCCAAATTTTTAAATTTGAGGGCTCCAAGTACGTGTTTCCATGCAAATTGCCTGCTCAGTATGCTTTGAATTGACAGTCTCTGTAGTAATGTGAAACCTAGGGAGGTAGTGTAGCACTATGGAGGATGTTGAAATATAAGATTTTCCCTATCTAGCTCTCTTGCTGTGCAAGTGATTTGTGAATTAGTGGAGCTAAGACCGTTGAATTCATGTGGTAATGTGACTCTGTTTGAATTGTGTTATGGACTCGTGTATTGAACAGGGTGCTCATGTGGAAAATGAAAAGCAGTTGGTCCTCCATGTAGAAATCATCAAAATCTTAAACATGGGGTAACCCAAACGTGTGTGGCACCGTTCATTGCCACCAAATCAGGTTTCGGAAGAGATTTTAGTAATCCTTAGTGTGGTTACTCCTACAAGGTGAAGCTAAAGCTGTCTCTTAGTACAAGTAAAACCTTCCACCCGTTGAACGGTTTTGCCTACTTGAGGATGTGTTTTTAAGGGCACGGATAGAGCTTCCGAACCCCCTAATTTCATTGACCCTCCACACGAGTTGAGGAAAAAGAGTTAAAAGAAGTACTCTGGCGAGCGCCAGGTGTACAGAAATCGCTCTTGCTCGCCTAATAAGGGTCGACCGTGCAGAAGACGCAGTTGGGAACCCCTGCTAAGTGAAAGGAAGAAAAAAACAAGAAATGTGAATGAAAGTGCAAAAAGGGTTCCAACGGTGAAATGAAGTGAAAGAGCACCCCGGTAACAACGAGTCCTTGGTTGTGGAATGTTGTGAGTCCCTTTATCCATGAACTGACTGTCTTACTTCCACTGCTTCTCATGATCCTGGCTTGAGTCTAGTACTCGCATTGAGAGAGATAGGGGACATCTTAGAAGACCAGTTGACCTCGTAAGCTGCTTTACGATCTAGAAAATCCTCTACCGACGATCGGGGTTGTTTGTTGCTATAGAGGTCTGGAGAGCTGCATTGGTTTGAGTTAGGTTTTCTTGGGGACAAGCAAACGGTTAAGTGTGGGGGAGTTTGATAGACCATTGATTGTGCATATTTTTACCCCTCTTCTTGAGCTGTTTGAGATGTCAATTCTCGCATTTTAGGCCGATTTCACGCTAGGTTGTTCTTGTTTGTGATATTTCAGGTCCTAGTACGTGAATGAAGGTTTAGGAAAGAGTTCGGGGTCGATTGGACGAAGTTTGGACGTTTGGCGAGAAGCTGAGAGGCCACACGGCCGTGTAGGAGACCCATTGTGGCCGTGTGAAGGCTCGGCAAAAGCCACACGGGCAGCCTGGTCACTCACACGGCCGTGTGGGTCGTGGCCGTGTAAGATGCCCGAGTCACTTATCAAAACGCCGCGGTTTGCACAACTCACACGGGCAGCTGGGGATGTCACACGGCCGTGTGAGTCGGGATTTTTTGGTTTTTAAGCCAATTACCAGCCACAAGTGAGGGGTTCCGAGTTTTAGAGAAAGAAAGCGATTCCTAGAGAGAGAGAGAGACGAACCAGAGTTTCCAAGTGCCCTAGTTTGATCTTCATAATCATTGGAGCTCAACCCACACTTGGAGAAGTGCCGATTGACGACCAGGAGCAGATTCTCATCCTTCACAGCATGATTTCTGCATCTGAACTTGCTTTTGCTTCTCTCTCCATGGAGTAACTTCCTCATTCATCTGGGTATGGAGAACCCTAGATTTGTGTGTTAGGTCTGATTGTATGAACCCAAGTATCGATTCTTTGATATGATTATGTTCAATTGAGGTTTGAATTGTTGAATGACATGAATCCTGATCAAATTCTTGTTGTTTCTGCTTTAACCTAGAAAGAGAATATCTGCCTAGGTTGATAGAGCACCCTTGATTGAAGGTAGGGAGTTGGCGACTTTAGTCGAGGAGCCAACTCACTATTCTGTACCGAATTCACTTCGGTAGAGGAGGTTTTGTTCATTAGGGCCTCAATCTGTTTACTCCGGTGGAGGTTAGTAGCCCGCTGGAGACTCAGGTTGAGAGGGTCTGGAGACCTTTAGTCGAGACTTCAGACTGTTTAAGAACCTCCCGCAGTCTAACTTTCATTGAAACTGAACTTGGTGAATTGCAATCCGGCTTAACTGCAGTATAGGGGGAACCATATCCGGGTGACCTCTCTCGACTTGAAAACAACTGTTTAAGTGCTTGCTTGTTTGTTAGTTTAGACCTGCACTAAAGTTTCACTGCTAGATAATAAGAATTCACTAAGTAGTCATCACATCTAGGACTCAGGTTTACATTAAAACCCAAACCCGCTATACTACGCTTTAGGAAGTGGTTACACTTGGCCATTTTCTAGAGTGACAGTAGGAGTGAGTCAGTCATATATAGTAAAAGCCTTCCACATTTTTTGTTGGGTGGAACAGCGAGCACTAACTAGAAGCAACCCTCCTTCATTGTTGGTCTCGTCATCAGTTGTGATACTTTCCTCCAATTTTAAGATTTCGTCTCAACGGCTTATTCAGAACACATGCCCTTGTTCTTCTTTCTAATGGTAGGTGGTTGCATAGGCAGAGCTAGGCCATTTTAGGCTTGTCTCGGGACATAGGTAATTTTTGGGAGAGGAAAAAAATACCACACCTACAAGTAACATAAGGATATTTTGCCACTACATCACAACTCATTACTTGTTCATTAATTGCTAAAAATGAGTCAATTGATTCCATTCATGACACTATTATTCGACAACAGCTTGTACATGATGAATTATCTCGAGTAATGGTGGAGATGGAAGTTTATAAGTCATATATCCGTAAGTTCATTTGCTTATGAAACTATAAAGAGCATTTTTAGCTTCAGTTGTATTAAGAACAACTTCAAAGTTGGATTGGCGATTAGTTTGCTAATAATTGTTTAATGGGATACATGGAAAGAAACTTACTGAAAAGTGTACACAATGAATGTATTTTGCATTTGTTTCAGAATGCGAAAACTCGTCGTGGTTGTTTATGCAAGATATAATTGTATTAGTTGATTTTTTCTTTATCTATGAATGAATTATTTGAATATTATTAGTTTTAATTATTATTAAATTTTTATTAATTATATATTTATATTCTGAAAAGAGGATAGAGGTAGTTTCTAATCTTGCCTCCGCCACTGGGTGGTTAGTTTCCCTTTCTTGTCTATGCTAACAGACCTCCCTCTTGTTCTGTCCTTTGCCTCGTGATAATGGTCGGTCAAAACTAGTTATACCTCTCCTCTCTCCTTAGCTTCCCTAGTTGTCGAGATTTTTACATTATCTGAAACATGAAAAAGATGCAATGTAACAAGCATTCAATATGAGAAAGATAAATCCAGATAAAACTTAAACGCATTAGGCCGCTTTAAGCTGTATGCATCTTCTTCCAACGTTTCCTCTTTCTCCAAGGATTCCTCCAACCACTACCACGGGGACACATTCAATCTCTTGTTCCGTGAATGATAGACCGATAATTGCACATGTTTTTACCCCTATTCTTGAGCCGTTTGAGATGTTGATTCTCGTGTTTTAAGCCGATTTCACGCTAGGTTGTGCGTTTATGTCATATTTCAGGGCTTAGCGTTGGCATCGAGGCGAAGGAACGAGATTCGGGTCGAAAGGAGCAAGTGAGGCTTGAAGTGTGCTGGAGAGCAAAAATACCCGGCCATGAGCAGAAATACCCGGTCGGGTATTATCTGGCCATGACCGGGGGTTTGAAGCTTTGGGCATCCGTGAGAAACAGAAGGGGCCCGGGCAGGAGGCAAAAATCCCCGGTCGGGGATTATTGGCCATGACCGGGGATTTCCCCTGTGGCAAAACGACGCGTTTAGCACATACCCGGTCGACACCCAAAATACCCGACCGGGTATTTCGACCGGGTATCGCGATCATCAGATTTTTAAAGGAAAAGAAGGCTAAAAATCAAGGGTTCCGAGTTTTAGAGAGACAGAGCGATTCCTAGAGAGAGAAAGTGAAGAACCAAAGTTCCCAAGTGTCATAGCTTGATCTTCATCACCATGGGAGCCTGGCTTGAGCTTGGAGAAGTGCTGATCGACGACCAGGAGCATAAACTCATTCTTCACAGTATGATTTCCGCATCTGAATCTGCTTTTGCTTCTCTCTCCATGGAGTAGTTTCCCCATTCATCTAGGTATGGAGAACCATAGATTTGTATGTTAGGTCTGATTGTATGAACCCAAGTACATATTTTATGATTTGATTATATTCGATTGAGGCTTGAATGATTGAATGACTTGAATCCTGATCAAATTCTTGTTGTTTCTGCTTTAACCTAGAAAGAGAATATCTGCCTAGGTTGATAGAGCACCCTTAATTGAAGGTAGTGAATTGGCGACTTTAGTCGAGGAGCCAATTCACTATTCTGTACCGAATTGAATTCGGTAGTGGAGGTTTGGTTTGTTAGGGCCTCAATTTGTTTACTCCGGTGGAGGTTAAAGTCGCCAATTCACTATTCTGTACCGAATTCAATTCGGTAGTGGAGGTTTGGTTCGTTAGGGCCTCATTTTGTTTACTCCGGTGGAGGTTAGTCGCCCGCTGGAGACTCAGATTGAGAGGGTCTGGAGACCTTTAGTCGAGACTTCAGACTGTTTAAGAACCTTCCGCAGTATAACTTTCATGAAAACTGAACTTGGTAAATTGCAATACGGCTTAACTGCAGTCTAGGGGGAACCATATCCGGGTGACCTCTCTCGACTTGAAAACAACCGTTTAACTTGCTTTGTTTGTTTGTTAATTTGGACTTGCACTAAAGTTTCACTGCTAGATAATAAGAATTCACTGAGTAGTCATCAAATCTAGGACCCGGGTTGACATTAAAACCCAAACCCGCTATACTACGCTTTAGGATGTGGTTACACTTGGCCAATTTCTAGAGTGACAGTATGAGTGAGTCAAGTTTTTGGCGCCGTTGCCGGGGACGGCTAGGTTGTTGAAGAAAAGTGATTTCTGTTACTTTAGCATTTTCATTTTCGCTTTGATTGTTTGTTCTTTCCCACTTGTGCCTTCACGGTTTGCATTGCTTGACTGTGTGCAGATAGTGCATGACCCGTATCCAGTCGGGAGGTCTACTGCCGTTGGTGCCAGAGTTTGAACGCACCTGCCGCCAACTTAGGAGACAACAACGAGCTAGACTGGCTACGGAAGAGCGCATAGACGGCCATTTGAGCAGCGAGTTCGAGGACGAGTACGAGATGGAAGGCGAACACAACCCACCCCCGGGGAATCCTCTCCAGGTTCCCCCGGTGAATCAGATCTTGGGGAACAACCCCATACCCCAGGCAGATGGGGTTCATCATCATCCACCACCACCGGGTCCCACCTTGGAGTACTACTACACTCCACGGATTGCTGACATCCGCCCGGTCATCCTCTATCCGCCCATTCCAGCAAAAAACTTCGAGATCAAGCCATGCTGGATTCAACTCATTACATCCTCTATCCAGTTCCATGGCTTGAAGGATGAGGAGGCAAGGGTGCATCTTTCCCAGTTTCTGCAGCTGACGAACGGGTTCAAGCTAAACGGTGTCCCTGATGACGCAATCTGCCTTCACCTCTTCCCCCATTCTCTGGCGGGGAATGCTAAGAGGTGGTTGGAGACCCAGCCCCCATTGTCCATCACTTCTTGGGAAGATCTGGCAGACAAGTTCGTGAACATGTACTATCCAGCATCGAAGACCACAGAGATTCAGCGGGAGATCACTCACTTCCGCCAAGAGCCAGACGAGTCACTTCGTAATGCATGGGAGCGGTACATGGGATATTTCTGGCAGTGTCCCCATCATGGCTTCAGTGATGCATTCACAGTGGGGAACTTCTACAGTGCTCTCTCCCCGGACAGCCAGAGGGTGATTGAGTCTCTATGCCCAGGAGGGGATATTCTCACTAAGACTCCACCCAAGCTGAACCAGATGATTAGTACCTTGGCTGCCAGAGATCATTCCTGGGGGCAGAGCAGCAGAGGCAGAAATCCCCGGGACCGTGGTGTTCACGTCGTGGAGGCTAGGTCCGGTCTCGAGCAGCAGGTGGCTGAGTTGGTGCAGACATTGAAGCAGCCCAACAGTCTTATTCCGGGCCGAGGTTTGGCTACACCTCCAGTAGCTCAATGTCAGTGGTGTGAGAGCCCGAATCATTTGGTGGAGGACTGCCAGGCTATGCGGGAGTCTTCTACTCCCCAAGAGCAGGTGGACTTCATCGCCAATGCTCGGCGTCTTGACCCATACAGCAATACATACAACGAGGGGTGGCGCCAGCATCCCAACTTCGCTTGGGGTAACAACACCACTAAACCACCGGGTTTCCCAGCACCATCAGGTGGTTTGCAGCAGAGGCAGCCTTTCCAGGCTAGGCAGGGGCTACCACCTCAGCAGCAGCCCTACCAGCCTAGGTAGGGTAGCCATTCCAGCAGCCCCAGCGTCAGTATGCTGAGCCAGCAGCAGCTCCAGCTCCCGATAATCAGATGACCGAGCGGAAGAACATTTTGGCGGCATTCATGACCACCAGTCAGGCGAATTTCACGAGGGTGGACCAGAACATAGCCTCACTGGAGGCAGGACAGAGGAACCAGGGTGCCATTTTGCAAGATTTACAGAACCAGGTTGGTGCCATAGCCCCCCAAATTACTACCCGGGCCCCGGAGACTCTACCTGCCACCACCATCTCCAATCCACGGGAGCCGCACCAGCAGTTGGATGCCATTTTTACCAGAAGCAGCAAGATCATATCCGCTGATCCTGCCCCGGCCAGGCAGGAGGAAGCACCTACTTCAGCACTTCCAGCCGACGATGCAGAAATGCGGGTGGAGAAGGAAGCCCCTGCTCCCAAGCCACAACCAGTGGTTAAGGAGCATGTGCCCCAGCTTCCCTTCCCCACTCGCCTACACAAAGACAAGCTGGAGACTGAGTTTGCCAAGTTTATGGCAATGTTGAAGCAGCTCAACATCAGCATACTGTTTGTGGAGGCACTGTCGAAGATGCCCAAGTACGCAAAGTTCATGAAAGATCTCCTCACCAACAAGAAGAAACTTGGGGATCTCTCGACAGTGCTGCTGAGCGAGGAGTGTTCTGCTATCCTGCAGAAGAAGCTGCCCGAAAAGCGCAAGGACCTAGGGAGTTTTACTATCCCTCTTACTATTGGCAGCATGCATGTAGGCAAGTCCTTGGCGGACCTAGGCGCTAGCATAAATGTTATGTCATATAAGTTGTTTAAAAAGCTAGACCTAGGTGAACTTAGCCCTACTAAGATGAGCATTCAGCTAGCTGATCGTTCCGTGGTGCATCCTAGGGGTATCATAGAGGATCTGCTTGTTAATGTAGGTGCATTCACATATCCTGTTGATTTTGTTATTCTGGATATAAATGAGGATGTAGATGTGCCTTTGATTCTGGGTAGACCATTTCTTGCCACCGCCAAGGCACTTATTGATGTGCATGATGGTAAACTGATCTTGCGTGCTGGGAATGAACAAGCTACTTTTTTTGTGACTGAATTCGATCACTGTGCTATGATTGCTGTCACACCTGTGCATGCTATTTCTGACCAGGTACACGAGCCTGTCGTGTATCCTTCTGCTTCTCCCATTTTGTAGGACCCTCCTCCCACCCCTTCGCCGCCACTCCATCCAGCCTCGCCTCCGAACAAAAAGATCAAGGAGGAGTGGCGGCCGAAGCCGCAGGGGGCTAAGCCTGCTCGGAAGAAAGGTGGAGACCACTATGAGCTGGTCCCACCTTTTGCACCACGACCACCGTGGCCATCGGAGTACTCGCTTGCTTGCATCTTGCCGGATGGCCCGGTCGAGCTGACCAATGCTAGTGGCTGCACCCGTCGGGTGCACGGTCCCCACCTGAAGTTGTACCTCAAGAGCGATGTCGATCCGCTCTTGGAGGCACCTGTTCCTGCACCCCTTTGAGTATCCACCATGGGCGTCCAGCTATAAGACGGCAAAGAAGCGCTTGTGAGGAGGCAACCCCACCACGGTTTTCATTTATTTCTTTTGTTTTGGTTCGGATTGCCAATAGCTTTTGCTTTGGTTTTGGATGATGTAATATTGGGCTGACCATTGGACCTAACGTATTGTGTTGGAGTTCTTCTGTTCTCTTTAGCTGTGCCTATGTACCTGACTGGTCCTCTCTACAGTCAGCTTCGCCCCGACTGGTCCCCTTCCAGTCTCATGTAGTCCGTACACACCGGTAACATCGTTCCCCTTATCTTTCCCTCTTCTCCATTGAGGGCAATGTCGAACTTAAGTGTGGGGGGTGTTCTCATTTGACTGCATTAGATCTGTTTGTGTGCTTGGAGCATAGTCCACTATCCAAATTTTTAAATTTGAGGGCTCCAAGTACGTGTTCCTTGCAATTGCCTGCTCAGTATGCTTTGAATTGACAGTCTCTTTAGTAATGTGTGATATGATCCCAAATAGGCCACTCTGCAAGTTGGAATTACTTGACGAAGAAGCAAGCTCAAGCTGCCTGAAGAACATTCATTTCTGTCAGTGTCATTTTCCGTGTTCAAGTAGCCAATTTTGGAGGCAAGTTTCTCTCAATTGGTCAATGGAAATTCAAGTTTAATGGCTTGTATTGAACATGGAGTGATTATCTACACCTTGGTATGCTTGGTTGCTCAAGAAGAAGTCATTAAGTTTGTTTTCCAAAGTCTCAAAGTTGCTACCTCAAAACTGGAAAACTGCCAGAATTTGGTTAAGGCAGAAACTGTGTTCAAGAAGCCTACTTTGGAGCTCCATTCCAGAAGCATGGATGAGATTCGAGTCCAGAATCTTATACCACATGAAAGTAGGTATGTTCTACTACAAAGACATGGCATTGGATGATTGGAAGCTTACCTGGAAGGCTTTGATCGAGAGGCTCAAAGATGGCATCAAAGCTGTTTGGTTATTTGGAGCTAAAGGCAAATTTCTTTTTCTTGTTTAGTTAGGATTTTATTGTTTTGGTAGTTTTTGATTCCTTTTTGTATTAGACTGTAATTAGGAGTTTATGGGACGTGTGTAACCCTAGCTAGGCCTATTTAAGCTTTCTATTTCGTTGTAAAAAGAAGACTTTGATTAATCGAAATTGAGAACCGTTTGGTTTGTGCAAGTTGCGACTTGTTTTGGGTTTGGTGGATTCCAAACTTGCTGAGCTTGTGTATCGATTGAATAGTCACTTCAATCGTGGTCGAGCAACTACCCTTTTATACCAATCGAGCTATCCCCAGGTGTGGATTTGTCCTTTTGGTTCCGTTTTATCCAAGTTCGTATTAAGAACTCTTTGTTCTTGATTCGAGCTCAATCGATTCTTCGATTGAGTCGTTAGCTGCGTGACTTTGATAACATACACCCTCCTAGGGGCGTATTAATGTGCAACCTAGGGAGGTAGTGTAGCACTATGGAGGATGTTGATGCATTTAAGAAGTCTCATTTCTTCTTCATATTGTGTTGGTTGATTGAGTGAATTAGTGATCTTAGGACCCTTGAATTGTGTGGTGTTGTGGACTCTCTACCTGAGAATGGCGTCCACCTGCTTTGGGTTGGCCTCGATGCCCCGCTTGGTGATCATGAATCCCATGAACTTTCCTGCCTCGGCGCCGAATACGCACTTAAGCGGGTTGAGGCGGAGCCTATGCGCCCGCATAGCTTGGAACGTCTCCCGCAAGTCTTCCAGGTGGTCTTCACGCCTCCGAATCTTGACTATCAAGTCGTCCACATATGCTTCCACGTTTCGACCAATTTGCTGACGGAAGACGCTATTAACCATCCTTTGATAGGTGGCGCCCGCGTTCTTGAGCCCAAATGCCATGACCCGATAGCAAAAGTTTCCGAAGGGCGTCATGAAGGTCGTCTTAGGTCGGTCTTCTTCTGCCATGGGGATCTGGTGGTATCCAGAGAACATGTCCACGAAGCTTAGCATCTCATGGTATGCCGTGGAATCCACCAGTTGATCTATTCGGGGCATCGGGTAGGCGTCCGTTGGACACGCTTTGTTGAGGCTCGTGTAATCCACGCACATTCTCCAATCTCCTGACGGTTTTGGCACGAAGACCACATTCGATAGCCAAGTAACATAAGAGGTTTCTTCGACCAAGTTGGCACCCATGAGCTTATCCACCTCCACCCTGAGTGCCGCCTCCTTTTCCGGCGATAGGTTCCTCCGCTTCTGCTGCACGGGGCGTTTGCCCTCTTCGACCGCCAATCTGTGCACGGCTGTTTCGGGGGTGATGCCCGGCATTTCTAGCGCACTCCACGCAAAAAGTTCCGCGAACTCCCTTAGAAGGGAGATGAGGCGCTCTTTCATTTCGTCGGGCGCCTCGGCCGATATTCTCACCTGCCTTTCTGGGCGTCCCTCGTCTAGCGACACCATAAGTCCTCGTCGGCAGCCTCGGCTCGGGGTGCTTCTTCTGCCACGGTTTCCATCATGTTGACTCTTGCGTCGGAACACCTCCGCTTCCGTCCTGTTTCCTTCGCATAACGCGGGGCGCCTCGCCCCCGGGCTACGCCTACTCCTTGCGGAGCGATGAACTTTAAGGTTTGATGGCAAGTAGAGGCCAACCCGTTGAACAAGGCCATGAGGGGTCTTCCCAGGATCACGTTGTACGGTGAAGGGCAGTCCACTTTCCCGAAGTCGATGGCACGCGTCACCCTTTGCTCCCCATCCCCCAAGGTGACCGGCAGGCGCACTCGCCCTATTACTCTGGCGGGCGCCCCTGAAAAGCCGACTAATACCGACTCCGATGGTCTGATAAGCTCCGGCCATAATTGCATGCGAACCACTGTATCCTTGAACAACACGTCCATCGAACTTCCCGTGTCGACGAGCATCCTTCTCACCTGGCACCCCGCCACCACTCTTTGTATTTCTAGGGCGTCCATGGACGGGAGCATGCACGCTTCCTCTGGCGCCCTATTGAAGCTGATATCGATCGCCTCCTGCACGTTTGCCGATGCCGCTCTCAGCCGGCGGTTTGCCTCTATTTTTTCCCTCAGGTCCATCATTCCCAAAATAGCCTCGATGGTCAAGCGTACCCGTTCGGGCGCATTTTCTTGGTCGAGGTCATAGGGCAGGGGTGGTAGCTCTTCCCTCGCTTTTTCCATGCCAGCCACGCACGCCCGGTGCACTCTCTCTTCAGGCTTCTTGACGAAGTCGTTGAGCATCCCTCTGTCGGCCAGGCCTTGCAGCTCGGTTTTCAATTGATAACAGTCAGTTGTATGGTGTCCCACCTCTCGGTGGAAGTCACAATATCGATCCAGATTCCGTTCATTGGGCTGTCCCCTCATGGGGCCCGGCCACCTGATGTGATACCCTTTCTCCTTGACATGTTGGAGTATGTTTTTCAGCGTGTCGTTATACTCAGCAAAGGCTCCCTCTCCCCTGGGCGCCGGGCGTCCGGTGTCCATTCTTCTCGGTGGGGGGGGGGGGGGGGGGGGGGGATTCACGGGCGCATACCCTGAACCACTCGGAGGGTGCGGCCTCCTCGTTATCTCAACCTCTTCCCCTCTTGTCTTCCGCCTGTCTGCCCTCCTGGCTGCCAAAGTCTCTTCGAGCATGATTACCTTTTGCACTCTGCGATCCAAATCTTCAGTGCACACAACGTCTCTTTTTGCCAGCGACCTACACAGCTCCTCGCTGGTGGTACATTCGTTCAGGCATACTCCCAATACCGACGGCTGCGCGTCTTTCACCGCCAAGGCCACGGACAGCCACCTCTCATAAAACTCCCTCAGCGCCTCTCCATCTCTTTGCTTGTCCCCATTTAATGCCTTGTACCCTCCTTGTCAGACATCTCAACCGCCTTGTCAGGCTTCTGACGCGTTGGCAGGCGCCTGTCGGCGATGGACCACTTGACAGCCTGGCCTCCCTTGGCTTTTAGTGTTTTGTCCTCATGCGCCCCTCCTCTTGCTTGGGCCTAGAGATGCTTCACCAACCCATTCATGGGCCTTGCCCCCCAATTCTGTTGCCTGGAGGCCCAGACCACTAGCTGATGGATAATACCCCCAACAATTTCATTAACTACATTATTGAAATAAGGGGTCGTATGGAAGTTTTGAATTTTTTTTTAGATTGTTAAAATAAATACATTTTCCACAATACAATACATATATATTTATTTTTGTTCATACACATTCGTGAATTATTTGCTTGATTTGACTAAACTATCATTCAAATTGAATGATTAAACAATTTCGAATTTTAACATAGACTGCCGAGATAATTGGTATCGGTGTTTGTCATGTTTATTTTTCTTGAAATGTATGGTATCAGTGTTCTTATGTCGTCATTGAACACTTCATTCAACATTTCAATTCAATGCGCAATATTCAAACCAATGATATTTGTGTTGAGATTTTAAGATCATCCTTCATTTATAAGTTAGAAAAAATTATAAATTAATTATTAAAATATGAAAATAGAAGTATCAAAACACCACAAAATACTTACAGGAGACTTAGCGGGCTAACTAACCGTGATAGAAAAGTACTTTGTTTTTCATAATTTTAACTTACTCTATGTTTTTGTATTAATAAAGTACAACAAATGTGTCTAGTCTAATTGGTTACAATTCTTGTCATTGGTGGAAGAGACCATGGTTCAGATCCTAGCATTGATTTCTTTTTATATGAAATGAAAAATTGATTGTGTAGACAAAAATACCCTTCCTACTTTCACTCTCGTTGCAGGAAATTTGAAATGGAGCAAATCAAACTCTTTAAAATGTATTATAAGTACTAGCTTTACTTTATAACACGACCCGTTGGTCGGAGGAGCTGAGCCGAATATTGAATTATTGGGATAACCCGTAGATTCAATCATTAAGCTAAATTGGCCTAATCGAGTTTCATTTTAGTTTAGCTTAACGCTTTCAATTACAGAAACGCAAACAACTTATAAGTGAATTAAGGACATCACAAAATGATATCATAGTTGCCTTCTTTTCAATTCATTTCTATCAAGCATAAAAAAGAATTAGACAGATTAACCAAACAATGTTTATTAATTCCAGCAAAAGCTTCTACTGAATAGGAAGTGAGTTCCTCGCCTTGAGCTAATGGAATTGATTGTAATCGTAATTAATTCTAATGAATGATCTCATTTTTATCTTCTCATAAATTGAAATTGTCTCGTTTCAGGAAGTGAGTTTGGCCATTGACCATTGCATACCTTGAATTCGAGGAGTTTCAATGAAAAATATAATTTGACTTGAACTTCTTTTACCTTCTCTAATACTAAGAGCTAAAATGCCAAATTTGGAGCTAGATTGATGATTTTAGCTCCACCAAAAGAAGATTTTCTCTCATTGGGCTATGGCTAAAATTTGGCACCCATACAACGCATATAGTTCCGACAAACCTCCATCACTCTTTTTATCACCAATACAACCACGGGTTAGGAATTTATGAAATTCTTTTAAATGACCATTGAAACTAACATCAACGGTGTCCACTCCTAAAAAGCTCGTAACTCAAGTAAAACTATATGTTCCAATTTTCCTTGTACTAAAATAGAAAGATTAGCTGGTAGTTATAGTAATGGTCCAAATTTTTATAAATGCACATAATTTTCCATTGTCAAATGAATTAGTGTTATCCAGTTTAAGGAACCAAGCAATTTGTAATTGAACAACCTTCTACAAAACACGGGCAACAGAAACATATAACTTCCACTCGCTTCAGTAACTTAATAGAGTTCAATAACTGGAAATATCTGAAAGTTCAATGAAAAACATATAATCCAATCAAATTAGATTCAAGGTAAACAAAGGAAAATCAATGATTACAACAACTCGACAAAAACCTGAATCTTTTTTTTTATGAAACTTGAATCACATTAATCAAAACTGGGGATTTTTCTAGAAATAGCACGGTTTAAAAAAAAATTCCAAAAATAGCACCTAAGTCCGAAAAATTCCAAAAATAGCACCCTTTCCCAAAAACCGCTCCCTACCAGTGCGGTTTAGGCGAAAACCGCCACACGGGCGCGTTTTTTTATGAAAACCGCACCCCTAGGGGAGGTTTTGCAGATTGCACCCCCACCATGCGTTTTGGTTGCAGATCACACCCCACCATGCGATCTGGTTGCAGATCGCACCCCCACCATGCAATCTGTTTTTTTTTTTTTTTTTTGAAAAATCCTAACCTAGGTGGAAACTTCAAACGGACATATCTTTGTGTTCGGGTATCCGATCGTCGCGATTTTTTTTTTATTCTGCATAACTTTTTGAGATCTTGCAAGCCGAAGACTGCCGAATGTGGTTTGGTCCCGCCTTCGTCCCAAAAAATGTCGTTTGCTACCCCGCACGAGCTTATTTCCGATTTCGTCAAACTTTGGACAACCATAACTTTGTGCTCCAAAATCCAAACGACATGAATTTTTTTTATTTCGCATAAATTTTTAAGGAATACAACTTTTATCATAGACATAATTTCAAAATGTACGTGGATTGCTGAGAAGGGAAGGTAAGCTATTCCCAAAATCCTGTATATCCAAAATAATTCCTGTTTTCAAAATTCATTCTGAAAGACCTTAAAAAGTTATGCGAAATAAAAAAAAATTCATGTCGTTTGGATTTTGGAACACAAAGTGTTGGTTGTCCAAAGTTTGACGAAATCGGAAAAAAGCTCGTTCGGGATAGCAAACGACATTTTTTGGGACAAAGGCGAGACCAAACCACATTCAGCAGTCTTCGGCTTGCAAGATCTCAAAAAGTTATGCTGAATCAAAAAAAAATCGCGACAATCGGATACCCGAACACAAAGATACGTCCGTTTGAAGTTTCCACCTAGGTTAGGATTTTTCAAAAAAAAAAAAAAAAAAAAAAACAGATCGCATGGTGGGGGTGCGATCTGCAACCAAACCGCATGGTGGGTGTGCGATCTGCAAAACCGCCCCCTAGGGGTGTGGTTTTCATCGAAAAACGCGCCCCTGGGTGGCGGTTTTCGCCTAAACCGCACTGGTAGGGAGCGATTTTGGGAAAGGGTGCTATTTTTGGAATTTTTCGGACTTAGGTGCTATTTTTGAAAATTTTTTTAAACAGTGCTATTTCTGGAAAAATCCCTCAAAACTGCATTAAGGAATCATTATAACCATAATAATAAGAGCCTGGTCTATCCTACCAGCCCCTTATTGAAGAATAAAGGGGGACTTCAAGAGTGACCTGCATATGTCCAGTATGAACCAAACGTTTAGGTACATGGTAATTAACCCCTTATTGTTAAATCACAACTTAGCAAATGGAGAAGATCAATTACAACAAATGACACCCTAAATCCCCAACAACAATTATAGCAAATGAAACAGTTCAGCAAGCTATAGGGTAACTAACCCCTTTGTACAATTACAGCTTAGCATTAATTCCATGAAGAAGAAAAAAGCATTACAACAAAAATTCTGTAAGAAAGCATAAAAGCTAGAGTAACTAACCATAAATTGTTACAAAAAAGGCAAAATCAGTCCCAAAACTAAGAGGAGTTCAAAGGAACTGTTAAAAACCAAAACTTCATGTGAAGGCAGAGCATAAGAGTTTAATTCATAATTTAGGACAACCAAAATTTTTAAGAGAATAAAAATTGCTTACATTGTTTCCATTGATTCTCAAATCAGAGTTTCAAATCAAGTGTATGTATGTCATTAAGCAAATTCCTACTCCGATATTCTCAGCCAAAAATCACCAGTCTAAAACCAACAATCGTAGCAGAGTAACCCTCGAGAAAAAATGAAACACAGTCCATCATGTTTAATAAAAAGGTCTAGTGTACACAAACATTAGCACTGCTTTTCTAGAGAAAACTCAGTTCAATCTAAATAGTGAGTGGAGAACATAAAAGGAACATACCACAAATGTAAAGTGGTTAGCACATACAGGAAACTTTCTGAGTTCTTTAGGATAACACATTGTTGTGTTTGTACATAAATAAAAGTGCATTGCACCAGATTATTTGTATGAAACCACTTCAGTTGGGGTCTTGGGGAGCAACATACTACTGAAAAAGTATCTATGGGAACCTGTGAAGCCACCACAAATACATGGATCATTATATCACACAAATTCTAAATGTTGGAGGCATTGATGTTCTGTGGGCTGTCAAAGGCATTATAATAGGGTTACAGAAACAACTATTACCTCAAAGAAAAAAGTAGTAAAGAGGGATGTATTGAAGGACTTGTCAAAGGCATTATAATAGGGTTACAGAAACAACTATTACCTCAAAGAAAAAAGTAGTAAAGAGGGATGTATTGAAGGACTTCTGATGGAAGAACCCGGAACGGAATTCTGAGGAAAGAACCTGCATTCATTATGTAGTATTTAAATTCACTGAAAAATGGTGAGGTGAGAAATGAAACATAACATATATCTACTACTTAAGGTTACAGTTCGGTTCAACATAACATAAACTCCAATCCGCTAGAGTTTCTTCCCCACAAACGAATGGACAGTAAGGAATGCATCAATGAGAGTCACAGCAAGACTAAGAACTTTAACAAAGCAAAGAAAGAGGTATGTTTTGCCTTGTGTTGTTGCTTTTGTATCTCATTCACTATCCAATTATTATAATGAGATCATCTTATACAAAAAAAAAAAGAGGCATCCAAAGAAGAGAGAATCCAAGTTGAACAAACCATCATCAATATTTCTGTAAGGATCCTTGAGTATATAGTCTATAGAGCAAATAGAACATGCAGCTGGCAACATTTTCTGATTCGAACTCGTCTTGATTTCCAGGGCAAGCTCTAGTGCCCCATAATTGTCCTTGAGCTCTGCAAATCTATTTTTCCTTGCTGCAATCTACAGAGTGTTGGTGTCAGCACACCACTTTTCCAGGTACTCTGTTGCCTAGTACCGCCATTGCCATTGAAGTTATTTCCCTGGGAAAGAGACAAAGCAGACCCTTTTGATTGAAGAAAAGGGAACAAACCCAACAAAGAAACATGAAAGAAATAATTGACCAGAGAGAAGAATCAACAAAAGTCAGAGGTTGGCCGTGTAACTGGAACACCAAATTTCTTAATGGGCAATTTTCTGTGCATGCCCACCAGAGATTTGGATCACAGCATATCAACCTCAGACTGGATTCAACGAACTCGTCTTCCATCAACCTCATCCTCATACTGTCTACTTATGAAACCCCAAAACAATCAGCACTTTAAGATTTTCATTCACACTCAATCACCTAGTCTTAATTGTTTTTTGCTGAATCCGACTTCTGCACCTCGTCGGTGTTATCTCCGCCTAAAAAGGAAACAAACACAACATTGTGAGGAAGAAAGAGATGGAACAAACCATCAAAGAACAGCTGATGGTTTCCGATAGTCTCTGCGATACGCACCGAGCGATAAGCAAACAGATCCCCCGCAAAAAAGGCCACCATATATTAAATCTAGATTCCTTTGAATCGATTGGACCTAGAAAATAAAAACCTGAAATCAAAGGGAAGAAAGAAGCAAACCTCGTCTTTCAACATGTGAAGGAAGGAAGATGGAAGAACCCATGAGATGCCAGAATTCCATAGAACCAGTCGAATAGAAACATACAGGCCGGCGCTGACGGATTGGCTGTTGCTCTAGCAGGTTATTGATCGAACGGAAGGAAGATGGATATAGCGAAGTTCTCGAGTTGAGAGGGAGAACAACACCAAATAAATGGATCCAACTGGAGATGTGGGAGAGAGAAGTCAAGATGGCGAGATCCTATTCTTGTGAGGAAGGAAGGACAATCGCTGCGGGAGTGACGGTTGTGGGACTGCATCACCAATTCCTTGGGTTCTGATTTCGGCGGTGAAGAAGCTGGACGGAGAGAGCGCGCTTACTGATTTCGGCGGTGAAGACACTGACCGGGGACAGCGCTGCTCCGACTCACCACAAAAAAATCGCCAGGCCCGTTCACCGTCCCAATATGAGCCGATGTATATTTCCCGTATCCGAAAATAACCATCCGAGAAACGCTCCGGAGGCAGCAAATTTGAAATGGGGAAGCTGTTTTCCCCTTCCGCGTATTATAAGTATAGTAGAGTCTAGAATGTATGATCTGAAATTACCTTCAAGGTGAAATATGGCTTTCTGACCCAATCGCATTCTATGAACTTACATAATATGCAGCCCAATGACAGACCTCATGCATCAAATCATCATCCAGTTTCTTCAGTAACTCATATAGAAGTCTCTGTTCAGAACAAAAAGGACATCATTCATTAGATGGACTCAGAATAATGAGAACGGAAAGATTATATGGGGAAACTTCTCTACCTTCAACAAAATCTCAGGAGGAATACAGTTGACTAGTAGCTCATACAACTTTCCTCGAACCTCAAACAATCTATCAAATTCAAGAGGTTGTATGATTAGAATCTAGAGGAAAGAGAAGCCACAACTTTGAAAGCTATGGACATAATGTTCGTTTTCTCTGTCATACCTTTTAGGACTCTGCTCCTTCATTATGTCGGAGGATAAGGTGGAAACATACTCTTCCCACTCCAATGGAGAGATTTCTTGATAATTTTTGAAAGGGTACCTAGATCATAAGAGGGGTAGAAATATTAACATACAAAAGAACAGACTTAAATGAATGAAAGTACACATAGTTTAGAGAACTAGAGCTTAACTGTTGAACCCGACAAGTCTCGAATGAGAGTATGGCTCTCCTTAAACTTCGATTTGATTTTTCAGCAATACGAGCAGTAAATCCAGGTGGAACTTCCAGCCCTTCTTTCTTCCCAATAAAGTCCAAGACCCTAACTATCTGTTATAATAAATTCCACAGAAGGCAAAATACTAAGGCAAAAAGCAGCCAAGGAATAGACAGTTCAGTTTAACACCATTGAAGAAAAAGAAAATTTCCAACCTGTTCCTGTGCAGGAGCATTTATTCGAACATTCAGACAACGGGAACGAATAGCTTCAGTAACCTTCGAAGAACTGTTACAGCAGAGAATTAGCCGGCAGGAAGTGCTATATTTCTCCATAGTTCTTCGTAGAGAATGTTGAGCCTCTCTTGAAAGCTTGTCAACCTCATTAAGCACTACCACTGATGGAAAACAAAAAAACATACCTCAGCACAAACAGAGATCCAGCAACTCCATTTTGCTATTATTAGCTACATGCTCCCTAGTCTAATGATCACTAATTCAGATATATATGAACGATTTTGTTAAACAACATGAGGAAACCAAATCCGGTACGTTGTATATGCCTCTCTCTCACTTCTATACTTGCCACTTCAATTACACAAAAAGACTACGTCTATAAGTAGTAAAAGTAACAAAAAAGCAGTACCAAAAAGACCACTTCTATACTTGCCAGTACAATCGCCATCACGAAAACTAAGCCAAAATACAAGTGCACGGGGAGAGCAAACCCATGATTAGAGTTTTCTTCCCAAACCCAGAAGGGCCATAGAAGAGCAAATGAGGGCAATCCTGCTCGGCTACCTGAAAAGCAATTCGAGGGTAAGAAGTCAGAATAACAATACGAACAAGGGACAAAAGAAAAAGAGTTCAATGAACCGTCAAGAGTAGTGAACGAGTACTAGTTTATTGAGGTTTTGGGCGATGTCTTCATGAACGATCACTTTGGCTAGGGTTTTGGGTCTGTACTTGTCCACCCACAACATCTTCGAATCTTGCCTTCACCTGCAGAGGATTGCACTATACAAACTTCAACAGCTTACTAATAAAACATAGCCAACATCAGTCGGAACTCCAAAACGAAGACGAAAGTAGGAGAGAAACGAATAAACGAATGGCGACGGTGGAAGGAAGGGCGGGAAAGAAAAGGCAGCGAAAATCGTTCTCGGTGGAGAGTCACCTTCCCTCGATCCCGAAAGCAAGTGACTGTGATGCTTAGATCAGCGACGGTGAGAGAGACGAGCAAGGATCGAAACAGAATGTAGGAAAGTAACCACCGTTCCCGACTCCTGAAAATTTTCCCTGGTCCGGGTAAAAGTAAAACCGCGACGCCTAACTGCGTGGGCCCACGTAGGCTGTCTCTCTCTCTCAGTCTTTCTTTTTTGAAGAAAACATTCATTCATTCATTCCCTTAGAGGTTGGTACAATTACAGGATAGCAGAGATAATATTAAGAACAACAAGCCAGTCCTGGTGGAGGGTGTTTAATCTAGCATTTCGTGCAATCCAGTCTGCTTTTTTGTTGTTCCGTCGGCAAGTGAAAGCAATGCTGATCCAATTGGACACCTGGATAATTCGTTGAATGGAGGAGAGGATGGCGTAGCAATTCCAGGGCCACAAATCTGAGTGGTTCTTCAGAGCATCCACTAGAGCTTTACAATCTGAAAAAATAGTTGATGGGACCTGCTCTCTCATCACCAACTTACATGCTTCCAACAAAGCATAGGCTTCAGTCTTTTTTTTTTTTTTTTTTGACAAAAGATAATCAAGTAGATTGATGAGAGATAAGAGTTACATCCTGGAATTAAGCCAGGTCTGAAAATCAAAGAACCGACTCCTAGCCGGATACAATGTAAGGGCCTTCCGAGCCACTAGATGGGCTACCCTATTGTTCCTCCGACCTACAAATCTAATCGAAAACCCCGGATGAGCTACAAAATACTGAATAACTTCCTGCAGCACAGCACCCATCCTGCTATCTCTGGCGTCTGCTTGGTTGATTTATCAATGACCGCCTTAGCATCGCCTTCAAACCTCACAACCTCGACCCCATGACCTACGCATCTTAAAATCGCCTCACGTAGGGCCAGTAATTCCACCACAGCAGGGTCCTGCACACCGGGGAACTGGATTCCTTGCACAAAGAGGACGTCCCCAGTCGAATTGAAGAGAACAAATCCACCAGCTGAATGTGTTCTATGACTAGTAGCCCCATCCCACTGACATACTACAGCGTCCGCCAGAGCAGACCCGGACGGCCGGGGAAGGGGAGGCACAGACCGGGAAACCGACTCAACTGGCAAGTGGACCCACTCCTCGACTTGCTGATGGAATTGACGCAGGAGCACCGGGACCCCAAACTGTTTTCCTTCAAAAACAACCCAATTTCTGGACCGCCAAATCCTCCATAATACAGCCACCACAGCCATGGTCATAGCAGGATCACTTATCCGAGCGAGTAATTTTTTTAGGAAAAGTGGGAAAGTATGCCTCGGCAACCCTTCTCCCAGAAACTCCAATCCCGAAAACTCCCACAAAGCCCTCGCCACCGGACAGTCTAGAAAGAGATGTTCCATCGTTTCTGACTCCGCCCAGCAAACCGGACAACGGGAAAGCACCGGAATCTCCTTTTCCCGCAAGGCCTCTGTAGTAGGGAGGATGCGTTGGAAAATTTGCCAGAGGAAGACTTTGAGCTTAGGCGGAATGTTTGCCTCCCAAAGTCGAATCCAACTGGCCTTATCCATCCAACTCACCACGGACCGCCAGCGCCCACGTTTCTGTTCAAGATTAACCGCCAGGTGATAGGCAGATTTGACGGAAAAAACCCCATCAGCAGAGTAGTGCCAAATGAGGCGATCCGCCACACTTTGCCTGGGCAGGGGAATAGCTTTAATTGCTGCGCACGTTTCCGGGGGGGACCACTGGCTTAGCTTGACGTCATTCCATCGCCCTTCGCCTGGACATATGACCTCTTCCACCTTCGGGTCCCCCCTATCTGGCAACACGCAAGGGTTAGAAACGACAGGCCACGGATGGATGGCCGGGATCCAATTGGAATCCAGTAGAGACGCCGTCCTCCCATCCCCAATCTGCCAGCGTAATCCCTCCTCCAGTAATTGACGCCCGTACAGGACACTCTGCCATCCCCAGGAGGGGCGCGAACGCGCAGTTGCAGTAAGAAAAGTCCCATTAGGAAAGTACTTCCCTTTATAGACCTGAGCTAGAAGGGACTGGGGATCAGTAAGTATCTGCCATCCAATTTTTGCCAGCAAAGCTTGATTGAAGTGTTCAAACCGCCGGAACCCCATCCCCCCGTCATGCTTACTCTTACACATATTTCGCCAGGATATCCACCGGATCCTTGGTTGGCCCTCTACAGCCCCCCACCAGAAGCGAGCCACATGTTTGTCAAGGAGCCGACAAAGAGACAGGGGAAGCTTAAAACAAGACATAACATGCAAGGGTAGGGCTAAAGCTATTGACTTAATCAGAGTTTCTTTAGCTGCCCACGACAACGTCCGCTGCTTCCAACCCTGCAACCGTTCAAGAAGTTTCTCTTCCAAGTACCGGAAGGTATCCATTTTTGATCGAGAGAAGAGCGTAGGGAGGCCCAGATATTTGTCGTGTACTCCTACTGCTCCCACCCCCAGAATCTGAGCCAAAAACTCTTGGTCCGGCAAACGAATATTTTTACTAAAGCACACTGCTGATTTAGCCAGATTCACCTTTTGACCACTGAGTTCCTCATATTCATTCAGGACCTCTATTAAATTCTCACACTCTTGGAGCGATCCCCGTAGGAATAGATAAGAATCATCCGCAAAGAATAAATGAGAGATCCTAGGAGCTCGAGGAGCCACCTTAATGCCTTCCAATTTTCCATCCGAAATGGCCTTACGCAAAAGCGCCGCAAACCCCTCCGTGCAAATGACAAACAGTAAAGGTGATAAGGGATGAACTATAGGGGATGAACAAACAATCCGTCCAGCCTTACCATCCACAAACTGTCCATGTGGGTTAGTAATAACCACCCCATAAGCCGCCTCTCTTGAAATAGGATCGAAAGAACCATCACAATAAATCCTTCTCGTGAGTGTTGTTGGCGGTGGACACGGTTGTTGATGATCGTCCCTGGGCTGTGAAACGAGAGACGAGGAAGTGACCATCGTCTGAGGCTCAGCTGCATCTCGAAAAAGCTTGAAAGGAGGAGGACACCGGGGACGCTGTCTCATTTCGAAAGATGAAGCCATTTCAGGCCTTCCAAATATTCCAATGACAAAATCTTTTTCCTTGTGATCGCAAGATCCGGTTCTTCTCGCATGCCACATATCCAATTAGCCAAGTTGGGAGGAGGGCAAACAAAGAGGAAATGGATAGCCGATTCAACCTGAGTTTCGCAGATTTGGCATTTCTTATCTGGGGAGCATCTCCGGTTATGCAGCTTCTCTTTGGTAGCAAGCGCTCCTCGAATGCATCTCCAAAGGAAAAAGCGGATATTTGGGGGTAAATTGATCGCCCAGAGCCACTTCCACATCTCATCACTTGCCGGTATATTGAGGTCCACTAAAGCTGGGTCGGCCTCTCGCAAATGTGCACGAAGGCCATGATATGATGTTCTCACTGAGAAGGCACCATTGGGAGTAAGCCTCCATGCCCATTTATCATTCGTATTGAGAGGGCCAATAGGAACTCGAGAAATAGCATCAGCATCCTGTAGAGAGCACTGTTGTTGGATTAAGTCAAGGTTCCATCCTCGTTCCTCAACATTAATCCAATCACTGACTCTAAGAGAAGGGTCAACAACAGTAGAAAGGCAGTGGCCATCCATATTTGGAATCCAGGGATCCCTGTTAATCCAAGTTCCATCTCCATCTCCAATAACCTGAATTAAGCCGATGTCGAGGGCTTGATGTGCATCACAAAGACTTGCCCAAATCCATGACGGAGAGCTCCCTTTCCTTGCTGAGCGAAAATCCCCATTGTTGAAATACAATCCTCGAAGAAGACGTGCCCACAAGGATTCTGGCTCATTCAACAACCTCCATCCTTGCTTAGCAATAAGAGCTAAATTGAAGATATGGAAATTGCGAAATCCCAGGCCACCATCTGCTTTTGGATTGCAAAGGATTTGGCCCTTACACCAATGGAGGCCCTTTTTCTGCATCTTCCCAGACCAGAAGAAATTACGCAGCAAAGAGTCCATCTTCATAGTCAGGCACAATGGTGGCAGGAAGACACTCATAATGAAGGTGGGGTTTGCTTGTATGACTGACTTGAGCAAAGTCTCCTTGCCCCCCGAGACAGCAATAAGCTCTTCCATGATTCTCCTCTCTTCTCCATTCGGCTGAGGAGGAAGCTGAAAGTTTCTTTCCTGGACCATCCCCACTCCGTCGGAACCCCCAAATATTTGTCATGAGTAATAGTCGGCGGGAATCCAATATGGGCAGCGATCTGGGTTCTTAGAGAATCCGGAGTGTTCTTGCTGAAAACGACCGAGGACTTCTCCAAGTTCACCTCTTGCCCGGTAATATGACTGTATCCGTTGATTATGCTCATAATCTTAGCTGCCTCCTCCACTGAAGCCTCCCCAAAGATGACTGTATCGTCGGCAAATAAGCAATGTGACAGCCTTGGGCAACTCGGCTTCAATTTCAGGCCATGAATCGCTCCCTGCGAAGTTTCTTTATCCAACAAAAAAGACAAAGCATTAGCCATAAGGATGAAGAGAAAGGAGGAGATAGGATCACCTTGGCGGATACCCCTCGAGGGTGTGAAGAACTCCGTAGGACCTCCATTTATGAGGATGGAAAACCTCACAGTTCTGACACATTCCATAATCCATTCACACCATGTTTGATTAAAGCCATACGCTTGAAGGAGGGAAAAGAGGCACTCCCAATCCACCAAGTCATAAGCCTTCCGCATGTCCATTTTCATCATCATGTCGTACTTTCTACCCTGGCGGCGATTTTTGAGATGGTGCAAGACCTCATGAACAATGATGATGTTATCCTGAATCACTCGACCGCCAGTAAATGCAGCCTGCATTTCTGAAACAAGCTCCGGTATTATTGGTTTCAGCCCGCTTGCCATGATCTTGGAAATCATCTTATACTTGAAATTGCAACAACTTATCGGCCGAAATTGGCTAATCATCTCCGGAGATGAGATTTTTGGAATAAGAGCGATGTGAGTATCATTCCAACCCGATGGGAGAGAGGACTCCATGAAGAAAGATTTGACCTCTTCACAAAAAATTTCCTCAATTGATCCCCAGTTGTTCATGTAGAATTGTCCTGAAAAACCGTATGGACCTGGTTTTAATGAGGTCCAAGGGAAACACTGCTTATTTAATCTACCCATTTGTAACCGGTCTGCACAAAATATCATTCATTTCCTGAGAAACAAGTTGTGGGAAGCCTTGCAGGAGGTGTCCATCAAAATCCATGCCTCTGCCAGAAAATAGATTTTGATAGAAACCCTTAATGTGGTTAGCAAGGTCAACTGGTCGCTTGATCCATGTACCCCTTTCATTCTTCAATCCCACAATCCGGTTAAAATGTCAACGCAGAACAGTGGTAGAGTGAAAGAATTTAGTGTTCTGATCCCCTTCTGCAAGCCACTGAATCCTGGACCTCTGCCTCCACATTTTCTCTTCATCCCTCCATAGAGAGTCAAGTTCCTCCAATAAGATCCTCTCCTCTTCTTCTGTTTCCTGCAAAGCAGAATGACCAGCGAACTCGTTGTTAAACATGGGCGGGGTTAGAGCGAGATGTGGCTCCTGGCCCCTCTTAGTGATGACCTCGTCTAGAGGGGTGTCTGGTCCTAGTGGCCGTTCTTCCCCTCAAAAACTAACAAACCCCGGCGCGGAATGCGTCAAGGAATACTCAAGCGATGTCTTGCCTCCTGCCCAGTCTCGGTGCATTTGGCATGACTATCCACCAACTAATTATTATAACGACTCTCGGCAACGGATATCTCGGCTCTCGCATCGATGAAGAACGTAGCGAAATGCGATACTTGGTGTGAATTGCAGAATCCCGTGAACCATCGAGTTTTTGAACGCAAGTTGCGCCCGAAGCCGTCCGGTTGAGGGCACGTCTGCCTGGGTGTCACGCAACGTCGCCCAATCCCCTCTCGGGGATGGGAGCGGATGTTGGCCTCCCGGGGTCTCACTAGAGCCTTGTGGTTGGCCGAAAATGAAGTCGTCGGCTGAGGACGCCGTTGCGAGCTGTGGTTGAAATTAAACTAGAGTCTCATCGCATGCGTGTGCTCCTTGGTCGATGACACCACAATGGACCCTGAGGGACTAATGAACCTTCAAAATGCGACCCCAGGTCAGGCGGGAACACCCGCTGACACTACAACAAATTTGGCCTATCATGACGAGGAAATTTTTGTCATATTAGATACTCTTTTTGTCATATTAGGTATAATATGACAAAACGTGTTGTCACAAAGGTTTGTCATTTTATCGCCGTCAAGATAGGTCAAATGTGACAAAATTTTAAAACAAGGTTGTCACATTTACTTTCAGTGTAGCTGAGGTTTTGGGTAGTCTATTGTGACAAACAGAGATGTTATGACGACATATTTTGTCATTATAGTTGTCATAATCTAGTGATTTTGGGTAAATTGTTCGTCATATTGCACGATTATATTTTGTCATAACTGCATATTATGACGAGTACAGGTTGTCAAGAAATGTGGTTGATTTGTCTCATGTATAATATGACAAGAGAACACTTTGTCAGACAATGTACATAATGTGACGACATGACATTGTTGTCACATTTGACCTGCTTCAAAAATTTCATAAATCGAAATTGTTTCCTGTATAGCAACCTGATAATGGAAAGTTTTCCAAAGATTCAAAATATTACAACCAATTTCCATAGCACTCCTTGTTCAGCATAACCAAGCAT
>CAMGYJ010000006.1:2518206-2520706 GCA_946122785.1 Linum tenue | reverse complement strand
AGTGCATGACTCGTAGCCATTCGGGAGGTTTACTGCCGTTGAATCCAGAGATTGACCGCACCTGTCGCCAACTCAGGAGACAACAGCGAGCTAGACTGGCTACGGAAGAGCGCATAGACGGCCACCTGAGTAGCGATTCGGAAGAAGAGCACGGGATGGACGGAGAGTACAACCAGCACCAGGGGAATCCTCATCAGGTTCCCCCGGTGAATCAGGTCCTGGGGAACAACCCCATACCCCAGGATCATGGAGTCCATCATCCACCGCAGCCGGGTCCCACCTTGGAGTACTACTACACTCCGCGGATTGCTGACATCCGCCCAGTCATCCTCTACCCGCCTATTCCAGCAAACAACTTCGAGATCAAGCCATGCTGGATTCAGCTCATCACATCTTCTATCCAGTTCCATGGCTTGAAAGATGAGGAGGCCAGGGTACATCTTTCCCGTTTTCTGCAGCTGACGAACGGGTTCAAGCTAAATGGTGTCCCGGATGATGCGATCCGCCTTCATCTCTTCCCCCATTCTCTGGCGGGGAATGCTAAGAGGTGGTTGGAGACCCAGCCCCCATTGTCCATCACCTCTTGGGACGATCTGGCTGACAAATTCGTGCACAGGTACTATCCGGCATCGAAGACTACCGAGATTCAGCGGGAGATCACTCACTTCCGCCAAGAGCCAGATGAGTCACTTCGTGATGCTTGGGAGCGATACATGGGCTATTTCTGGCAGTGTCCCCATCATGGTTTCAGTGATGCATTCACAGTGGGGAACTTCTACAGTGCTCTTTCGCCAGATAGCCAGAGGGTGATTGAGTCTCTATGCCCAGGAGGGGATATTCTTACTAAGACTCCACCCGAGCTGAACCAGATGATCAGTACTTTGGCTGCCAGAGATCATTCTTGGGGACAGGGTAGCCGAGGCAGACAGTCCCGGGACCGTGGTGTGCACACCATGGAGACCAGATCCGGGCTCGAGCAGCAGGTAGCTGAGCTGGTGCAGACACCGAAGCGGCCCAACAGTCTTATTCCGGGCAGAGGTTTGGCTACACCTCCAGTTGCTCAGTGTCAGTGGTGTGAGAGCTCCAATCACCTAGTGGAGGACTGCCAGGCTATGAGGGAGTCTACCACACCCCAGGAGCAGTTGGCCTTCATCGCCAATGCGCGTCGCCTCGATCCGTACAGCAGCACATATAATGAGGGGTGGCGCCAGCATCCCAACTTCGCCTAGAGCAGCAACACCACTAAACCACCTGGTTTCCCAGCACCAGCAGGTGGTTTTCAGCAGAGGCAGCCCTTCCAGGCTCGCCAGGGGCCAGACCCACAGCAGCAGCCCTACCAGCCTAGGCAAGGGCAGCCATTCCAGCAGCCCCAGCGCCAGTTTGCCTAGCCAGCAGCAGCTTCGGCCCCAGAAGATAGGATGACGAAGCTGGAAAACATTCTAGCTTCATTCATGACTACCACTCAGGCTGCTGTCACGTCACTAGAGGCAGGTCAGCGGAACCAGGGTGCCATTTTGCAGGATTTGCAGTCCCAGGTGGGCATCTTGGCCCGCCAGAACACTACCAGGGCACTGGGGACTCTGCCTGCCACCACTGTCCCGAATCCTCGAGACCCTCACCAGCATCAGCAGCTGGATGCCATTTTTACCAGGAGCGGTAAAATCATATCTGCTGATCCTGTCCCGGCCAGACAGGAACCACTACCTGCTTCAGCACTTCCAGCCGACGATGCAGAAGTGCGGGTGGAGAAGGAAGCCCCTGCTCCCAAGCCACAACCATTGGTTAAGGAGCATGTGCCCCAGCTTCCCTTCCCCACTCGCCTACATAAAGACAGGCTGGAGACTGAGTTTGCCAAGTTCATGGCAATGTTGAAGCAGCTCAACATCAGCATACCGTTCGTGGAGGCCCTGTCGAAGATGCCCAAGTACGCGAATTTCATGAAAGATCTCTGCACCAACAAGAAGAAACTTGGGGATCTCTCGACAGTGATGCTGAGCGAGGAGTGTTCTGCTATCCTGCAGAACAAGCTGCCCGAGAAGCGCAAGGATCCAGGGAGTTTTACTATCCCTCTTACTATTGGCAGCATGCATGTAGGCAAGTCCTTGGCGGACCTAGGCGCTAGCATAAACGTCATGCCATATAAGTTGTATAAGAAGCTAGACCTAGGTGAACTTAGCCCTACTAGGATGAGCATTCAGCTAGCTGATCGTTCTATCGTGCATCCTAGGGGTATCATTGAGGACTTGCTTGTTAATGTAGGTACATTCACATATCCTGTTGATTTTGTTATTCTGGATGTAGATGAGGATGTGGATGTGCCTTTGATTCTAGGTAGACCATTTCTTGCCACCGCCAAGGCACTTATTGATGTGCATGATGGTAAACTGATCCTGCGTGCTGGGAATGAACAGGCTACTTTTTCTGTGACTGAGTTTGATCACTGTGCTATGATTGATGTCACGCCTGTGCATGCTATTTCTGATCAGGTACACGAGCCTGT
>CAMGYJ010000006.1:2503206-2508206 GCA_946122785.1 Linum tenue | reverse complement strand
TAGTGATTCATAAAAATAAAATAAAAACAAGAACAGAGAGGCACATTGGGCATAAACAAGCTGCAACTATAGGGTTTATAAAACAGGTGCGAATCTATCATTTCCGGATCATAATGATTCAAATCAACCAGACTCGTATAAATATAGAAATTTTCAAATTGGTTACCTGGAATTCCAAGCAGTCCCGAAATCAGAGTTTAACAACAAAAGTGTTTTGCTGCATTTCATAACAACAATTCCTAGAGCTTCAGCAGAAGGAAGAGATAGGTCGCCGAGTTTCTTGTATTCTGCAATTGCATTCATGAATTGTTCTCTGGCAGCCTTGTACAATCGGAGAACAACCTCCGAAGAAATGCCCAGTTTGTGATCTCGAATCCAGAAGCTCCCATCTCCACCATCCAGCGCATCCGAGGCTTTCAATCGTGAGCTACCAGATTCAGAATCTTTCTCCAATGTCGCAAATTGCGAAGGGTGAATGAACCCTACTTCGTTGCTGAGCACGAAGGAGCACCAAAGCAGCCAAAAAACAAAATTGAACATAAGGTTGAGCGAATATATTGAACAAAGGGAAAACTTCCTGAATCGAATTTGATGACAATGCTTACATGAGGGGATCAGAATCGAGAATGTATTTGAATTGATTCAACAATTATGACATGGCTTCACTCTAAATAGTACCTTCAGGGTTCATTCACGACAATCATTAGTGAGAATGAAATTAGTTACACTACGGCAACAGGGAAGATCAATGGCTCTAATGAACGTTGGGAAAGATGGGAAAATATATCAACTACTCATATTGATTATACACACTACACAGTACTATTTGTGCCATATATTTTCCATTTTGACTAGGGAACAAAGTTAACACTCCAATACTATAAACGCAATAAATTTCAGATTTCAAAACCCACAAATCAACCATGAGTCTAATAAAAATCGCAAGCAGTTACAGCGGTTTATAGATGTCAACAGTTGCAGTTACCATCTTCATTACACCAAATTAATTCCATTTACTACTTAGATCATGCAAGAGAAATATACTTAATTTTCATAGATTTAAACTAAATACAATCAAAACTGCATATATCATCAAAGCACATAGGTGCATGGTTTTTGTTTTGGTTAAAACCTAGTCTGTTTTTTAAACTTTGGCCTATCAAATCCAAAACCCAGAATCTGCCGAAACCAAAACTTGATTAGCAAGCAACGAAAGATCACCGATTAAAGCCTAAAACACCAAGACCATTTTCCATAAATTCGGATGTACAAATTAATTTTTTTTATAGTTAACCTTCTTAGTTAATTAAACCAATCAAGGTTAAGAGGAACCTCAACGAAGGTCAACCATTTTCCTAATCCATATCCTATCCCAAAGGTCAAGAAAAAAGCCTGCTTCCTCCTGCAAGTCGGTATCAGCCACCTCTTCAAAGGGCCACTCAAGGCTCACCACACAACAAGCTGCAACAAAAAGAAGTAAAACCAAATTCAGGCACAAATCATGGCTGCTACCTCCTGAGAAGAGTAGGACGGCCACCTTTGTATTTTGGCTGCACAAATCAAGGCACAAATCTAGCTTCCATCAACATTTTCTCGTTTTAAACAAACTCATGTAAACATACCTTTACTAACCTGATCTACATATGCTTTGCTAACATATCTTAGTAATGATTTAGATGTGAATCACCTTTGTATTTTGCACTCATTATATATATATATATATATGAGCTGTATTCCCTATTATAATCTGTAATAAGTTAGTCCTAAAGGTGAGTACGTCCCTCTAGTTCAAGCATAGTTGAATACCCAACAAGAGAATCCATTTCCAATCCTCATGATAATAGCAAAAAATAACAGACTCAGATTCATTACAAACTCAGTTTTAGGAGGCTATCATAGAAAGACATTTTCTTTCGTTTTCTAGGGAACACCTTCAAATCCGATCATATCTTATAATAGAACTTTTCGTTTTAAAGACAAGGTCCTAAGTAGAGGCTATGTCTTTTTCTATCATCCTTAAAGTACAGTAAATATAATCAGGAACACAAACTTTCTACAATACAAAACATATTAAACCAACGCATACTACAATAGTTTCTTCGGCCCAACAGTCTTATTCCGGGCAGAGGTTTGGCTACACCTCCAGTTGCTCAGTGTCAGTGGTGTGAGAGCTCCAATCACCTAGTGGAGGACTGCCAGGCTATGAGGGAGTCTACCACACCCCAGGAGCAGTTGGCCTTCATCGCCAATGCGCGTCGCCTCGATCCGTACAGCAGCACATATAATGAGGGGTGGCGCCAGCATCCCAACTTCGCCTAGAGCAGCAACACCACTAAACCACCTGGTTTCCCAGCACCAGCAGGTGGTTTTCAGCAGAGGCAGCCCTTCCAGGCTCGCCAGGGGCCAGACCCACAGCAGCAGCCCTACCAGCCTAGGCAAGGGCAGCCATTCCAGCAGCCCCAGCGCCAGTTTGCCTAGCCAGCAGCAGCTTCGGCCCCAGAAGATAGGATGACGAAGCTGGAAAACATTCTAGCTTCATTCATGACTACCACTCAGGCTGCTGTCACGTCACTGGAGGCAGGTCAGCGGAACCAGGGTGCCATTTTGCAGGATTTGCAGTCCCAGGTGGGCATCTTGGCCCGCCAGAACACTACCAGGGCACCGGGGACTCTGCCTGCCACCACTGTCCCGAATCCTCGAGACCCTCACCAGCATCAGCAGCTGGATGCCATTTTTACCAGGAGCGGTAAAATCATATCTGCTGATCCTGTCCCGGCCAGACAGGAACCACTACCTGCTTCAGCACTTCCAGCCGACGATGCAGAAGTGCGGGTGGAGAAGGAAGCCCCTGCTCCCAAGCCACAACCATTGGTTAAGGAGCATGTGCCCCAGCTTCCCTTCCCCACTCGCCTACATAAAGACAGGCTGGAGACTGAGTTTGCCAAGTTCATGGCAATGTTGAAGCAGCTCAACATCAGCATACCGTTCGTGGAGGCCCTGTCGAAGATGCCCAAGTACGCGAATTTCATGAAAGATCTCTGCACCAACAAGAAGAAACTTGGGGATCTCTCGACAGTGATGCTGAGCGAGGAGTGTTCTGCTATCCTGCAGAACAAGCTGCCCGAGAAGCGCAAGGATCCAGGGAGTTTTACTATCCCTCTTACTATTGGCAGCATGCATGTAGGCAAGTCCTTGGCGGACCTAGGCGCTAGCATAAACGTCATGCCATATAAGTTGTATAAGAAGCTAGACCTAGGTGAACTTAGCCCTACTAGGATGAGCATTCAGCTAGCTGATCGTTCTATCGTGCATCCTAGGGGTATCATTGAGGACTTGCTTGTTAATGTAGGTACATTCACATATCCTGTTGATTTTGTTATTCTGGATGTAGATGAGGATGTGGATGTGCCTTTGATTCTAGGTAGACCATTTCTTGCCACCGCCAAGGCACTTATTGATGTGCATGATGGTAAACTGATCCTGCGTGCTGGGAATGAACAGGCTACTTTTTCTGTGACTGAGTTTGATCACTGTGCTATGATTGATGTCACGCCTGTGCATGCTATTTCTGATCAGGTACACGAGCCTGTCGTGTATCCTTCTGCACCTCCTATTTTGCAGGACCCCCCTATCATTCCTTCGCCGCCACTCCATCCAGCCTCGCCTCCGAACAAAAAGCTCAAGGAGGAGTGGCGGCCGAAGCAGCAGGTTGCTAAGCCTGCACGGAAGAAGAGTGGAGACCACTATGAGCTGGTCCCACCTCCTGCACCACGACCACCCTGGCCGTCTGGGTACTCGCTCACCTGCATCTTACCAGTTGGGCAGGTCGAGCTGACTGATGATGGTGGTCGCATCCGTCGGGTGCATGGCCACAACCTGAAGCTGTACCTCAAGAGCGACGTGGATCCGCTCTTGGAGGCACCTGTTCCTGCACCGCCCTGAGTATCCACCATGGGCGTCCAGCTAATACAACGGTAAAGAAGCGCTTATGGGGAGGCAACCCCACCACGGTTTGATTTTCTTTCTTGTGTTTTGAGTCGGATTGTGACCCGGTTTGGGTTTGGTTTGTTTTCTTTTGGTTTGGATGATATTTTATTGGGCTGACCATTGAACCTAACATATTGTGTTTGAGCTCTTCTGTTTCCCTTTGGCTGTGCTTGCCCCGACTGGCCCGTTTCCAGTCTCCTGCAGTCAGTGCATATCGGTAACATCGTTCCCTTTTCTTTCCCTCTTCTCCATTGAGGGCAATGTCGATCTTAAGTGTGGGGGGATGTTTATCTTTTGACTGCATTAGATCTGTTTGTGTGCTTGGAGCCTAGTCCACTGTCCAAATTTTTAAATTTGAGGGCTCCAAGTACGTGTTTCCTTGCAATCGCCTGCTCAGTATGCTTTGAATTGACAGTCTTTATAGTAATATGCAACCTAGGGAGGTAGTGTAGCACTATGGAGGATGTTGATGCATTTAAGAAGTCTCATTTCTTCTTCATATTGTGTTGGTTGATTGAGTGAATTAGTGATCTTAGGACCCTTGAATTGTGTGGTGTTGTTGATTCTCTGCCTGTCATGGACTCTTGTGTCATGTTTTGAAAATAACAGGTGCTCGAAAATGTGCTTCAAAATAAACGTCTCCCGTGCGAATAGGGCGAAAGTGTGTAAGGGGAGACGGGAATCCGTTCCCAATTTCCACCTACTACCTCCAGCCTCCTTACATGTCTTTCCCCCGCACGAGGCTCGAGACATCCGCTCCTGGCATGGCCGGTAAGAGCAGGTTGGGGCCCTTGAAAAGAAAAGAAAAGAAAAATAACAGAAAACAAGCAAAATAGGAAAAAATGGGTTCCAACCATCTTTAAGCAGAAAATAGAGCACCTTGAAAAATGTGAGTCCATGATCTTTTGTTTTTGAGAATCTCTTCATCCACGATTCATTTGTCCTCTGTTCACTGTTTGCCATGATGCCGACTCGATAAGAAGCTTTGAGATGACTTGTGCGTCGGTTGACCT
>CAMGYJ010000006.1:2475706-2495706 GCA_946122785.1 Linum tenue | reverse complement strand
CAAGAATGATCAGCGACATGTAACCCAGCCCACGTTTTGGATTGCTTCAGTTCCTGTATCACCTGGAAAAGCAATTTTTGCTTAAGCTGACAGACAGGACACCTAGATAAAGCAGCTCATAGATGCCTGTTCAATGCATCATCAAGTATGAACCAAAATACCCAAAAAAGTTTTAGAACGAGAATGTATAAACACCAGGAGAAAGTTAAAAGAAAAAGTTGCCCAATTTAAGACAGTGGACTGAAATTCTTACATACTAATCATACATGAGGGCCAATTTGTCATGACGTTATAAATAACAAAACTTGCCTAATCTAAGAAACAAACCTGTTCTCTATCCATGTAAGAAACCAACCAGCAGCGATAATTTCATGCACGATAGTTCATCTTTGATCTCTGCATAGATAGCAAGGCAGAAAAAGTTTAGAGTAGCGATCAATAGCACACACGCCCAAGAATTAGTAAACCAGAGCTGTGTTCAAAACCACTTGTATGGAGTGAAAAATGAAAGTCTAACAATACATGCATACACCTAGTCATGTCTGGAAAAATCCCACAATCAAATATGAAATTAATAAACTTCAAAGATGATGCTTTCTTTTTCCCCTTTTCTTTTCCAATTTTTAAAATTTCGTAATGCAATTGTCACGGAAAAGTATGCTTCTTTAGTATTAGAAGTTGTAAACCTTCATGAATCACTACTATGCAGTTCTTGAAATTAATATAAACCTCTGCTATCTTCTCCACCAGGTCAGATTCTTCCCTCAAAATCTCTTGCAAAGTTGTAAGATTTCTGGCCATATTCTTGATCACCCACCTCCTGCCAAAAAACGAAGGAAAAATGCATAGAACAAGTTAACTCATGCAGTTCAGCAGATAAACAACACTGGAAGAGAATCAACTAGTACTTCAAGAATATTACCTATGGCTCCATGCTTGCTCGCTCTTGGTTGAATACGAAAGGACAAGGGCAGATAAGCGGTGCTCTTCTGTGAACATCGACGCTTGTTTCTTATTTGATAAGATTAACTTTCTGGTATTTGCATCAAGAATAGTGATTCATAAAAATAAAATAAAAACAAGAACAGAGAGGCACATTGGGCATAAACAAGCTGCAACTATAGGGTTTATAAAACAGGTGCGAATCTATCATTTCCGGATCATAATGATTCAAATCAACCAGACTCGTATAAATATAGAAATTTTCAAATTGGTTACCTGGAATTCCAAGCAGTCCCGAAATCAGAGTTTAACAACAAAAGTGTTTTGCTGCATTTCATAACAACAATTCCTAGAGCTTCAGCAGAAGGAAGAGATAGGTCGCCGAGTTTCTTGTATTCTGCAATTGCATTCATGAATTGTTCTCTGGCAGCCTTGTACAATCGGAGAACAACCTCCGAAGAAATGCCCAGTTTGTGATCTCGAATCCAGAAGCTCCCATCTCCACCATCCAGCGCATCCGAGGCTTTCAATCGTGAGCTACCAGATTCAGAATCTTTCTCCAATGTCGCAAATTGCGAAGGGTGAATGAACCCTACTTCGTTGCTGAGCACGAAGGAGCACCAAAGCAGCCAAAAAACAAAATTGAACATAAGGTTGAGCGAATATATTGAACAAAGGGAAAACTTCCTGAATCGAATTTGATGACAATGCTTACATGAGGGGATCAGAATCGAGAATGTATTTGAATTGATTCAACAATTATGACATGGCTTCACTCTAAATAGTACCTTCAGGGTTCATTCACGACAATCATTAGTGAGAATGAAATTAGTTACACTACGGCAACAGGGAAGATCAATGGCTCTAATGAACGTTGGGAAAGATGGGAAAATATATCAACTACTCATATTGATTATACACACTACACAGTACTATTTGTGCCATATATTTTCCATTTTGACTAGGGAACAAAGTTAACACTCCAATACTATAAACGCAATAAATTTCAGATTTCAAAACCCACAAATCAACCATGAGTCTAATAAAAATCGCAAGCAGTTACAGCGGTTTATAGATGTCAACAGTTGCAGTTACCATCTTCATTACACCAAATTAATTCCATTTACTACTTAGATCATGCAAGAGAAATATACTTAATTTTCATAGATTTAAACTAAATACAATCAAAACTGCATATATCATCAAAGCACATAGGTGCATGGTTTTTGTTTTGGTTAAAACCTAGTCTGTTTTTTAAACTTTGGCCTATCAAATCCAAAACCCAGAATCTGCCGAAACCAAAACTTGATTAGCAAGCAACGAAAGATCACCGATTAAAGCCTAAAACACCAAGACCATTTTCCATAAATTCGGATGTACAAATTAATTTTTTTTATAGTTAACCTTCTTAGTTAATTAAACCAATCAAGGTTAAGAGGAACCTCAACGAAGGTCAACCATTTTCCTAATCCATATCCTATCCCAAAGGTCAAGAAAAAAGCCTGCTTCCTCCTGCAAGTCGGTATCAGCCACCTCTTCAAAGGGCCACTCAAGGCTCACCACACAACAAGCTGCAACAAAAAGAAGTAAAACCAAATTCAGGCACAAATCATGGCTGCTACCTCCTGAGAAGAGTAGGACGGCCACCTTTGTATTTTGGCTGCACAAATCAAGGCACAAATCTAGCTTCCATCAACATTTTCTCGTTTTAAACAAACTCATGTAAACATACCTTTACTAACCTGATCTACATATGCTTTGCTAACATATCTTAGTAATGATTTAGATGTGAATCACCTTTGTATTTTGCACTCATTATATATATATATATATATGAGCTGTATTCCCTATTATAATCTGTAATAAGTTAGTCCTAAAGGTGAGTACGTCCCTCTAGTTCAAGCATAGTTGAATACCCAACAAGAGAATCCATTTCCAATCCTCATGATAATAGCAAAAAATAACAGACTCAGATTCATTACAAACTCAGTTTTAGGAGGCTATCATAGAAAGACATTTTCTTTCGTTTTCTAGGGAACACCTTCAAATCCGATCATATCTTATAATAGAACTTTTCGTTTTAAAGACAAGGTCCTAAGTAGAGGCTATGTCTTTTTCTATCATCCTTAAAGTACAGTATAATAATCAGGAACACAAACTTTCTACAATACAAAACATATTAAACCAACGCATACTACAATAGTTTCTTCAAATATGAAATCATTAGCAATGGTTAAGACTTTCAGTTAGCTCTGAATAGTTTTCAAGTTTATCAAACATTGGTTTTTCATTGGTAATCCCGATAAAACTTTTGCTAGATAAACCCCATCAAGAACAACTTTTTTCTTCCATTCTAGAATCACAAGCAGAGGCTGTGATTTTCGGTTATCTAAAATTATTCAGAAATCATAAGCAGAGGCTGTGGTTTCTATCTATCTTAAAATCATTTCATAGTTAATAAACCCAGCAAAACAAACGATTTACTAAATTTGACCATAAAACACCAATTCAGCTAGCAGATTAAGAAACTAATTCCTAGCTAATTAAAACCCAGAACCTAAAGCCGTTAAAAACCAAATCTCATCTTCAATTTTACCTTTAAATCGTACAAGGTCGTGAGATGGGAGAACATCACCCAGATCTCGGTCTCCTCTAATCTGCATTCCAACCCAATCAGCAGTGTTAGATTTCAATCCCGAAGAAACTAACCAAAGAAAATCTAATCAAAACCCATTGTCAAACTCACCGAGAAAAGGAACTGCGGGAGTCCGGCGGAGTCTATCGCCGACGGCAACGGTTGCCTCGGTGGCGAAGCCCACTCTCCTCCTTCCTCTCCCTCTAAGCCGAAAACCCAGAAAACATGAAATTATCAGAATCGTAAAACATTAAAAAAAAACAAATCTAAAAGGAGGCATGCATGCCGTCTTTACCTTTATCCTGAGCGAACCCATTGATTTAGGGTCGTCGTGGTTTGGTTCTCTGTCCCACGCCGAGAGAGGAGAAGCACATCGGAATGGGATAGGTTTTGTGGGGTCTGTCTGCTCGAGGTTTGGAGATGGAAGAACCAAAAGGTTCTTTCCTTTCTTTAAGCTTCTGGGTCGGTTATGGCCAGCGAGACGAGAAGAGAAAGAAGGCGATCTTTTTCTTCTTTTCTTTCGTTTTCGTCGAGTTTACAGGTGAGAAGGGAGGAGAAGGGCCGAGAGAGTGTGAGGGCGGCGTTGGTCTGGAAAAGAGGACGAGAAGAGGAGGAAGAAGGAGAGGGCGGCGCTTTGGTGGCTAGGGTTTTGATTTTCTCTTCTCTGGAGGAGAAGAAGAGAGAGAGAGAGAGGGGTAGAGTGGAATCGAGAGAGAGAAGGCGGCCGCTCAGTCTAGGAGCCGATAAGGGTTTCGTTTAGAGTTTATATACCATGCCATTTGAAACGACCAAATTACCCTTAGGGTTTCCTCAATATTACTCTCCCTGCCACCGTGTTTTGGTGAAAGTTCGAAACTACCCTTCCCCTTTTCTCTAAAATAAAACGAGAAACAAAAAACTGGTGGCAGCAGGATTTCGAACCCGTGTCCTAGCGATCGGGGGTGTTGTACAACTTGCGCCTCAACCATTTGGGCTGCTGGCCCATCATGTGTAAACATAATCATCTTGTTTAATTTTATTTTTTTAAAAATCCAAATACGAAATGTAGAATTGCGGATTAAGTTTATCTCGTTTATTTTCTAATACATCAAATCAAATCTCCTTTTAATAACTAAAATACTTATATTATATTTTCATAATTTCATAATATCAACTTAAATTTTATTAACAATAAATTTGGATACGAAAACCACGATCAGCGGAACGTGGTAATAATAACATTTTAAATCATCAAAGTCACTAACGAACTACGTGGACTTTGATCCCGTCTAACGGGTACGTAGGCAACCGAAAGGTTCGAGTCCAACTAATCAACTAACTTTATCTTTAAATTTTTTTACGTCAGTGGGCGTATAATTAAATTACAACTAATACGATAAAATTATTAAATGGTCCAGTGGGACCCCAAAAATATAAAATAATTACTAAAAATACACCCAAAACATATAAAACTTATCGACTTAAGTAGTACCGATTTATGGCGTTGTGGGGTGTGATTTCACTTCCCCACACGTAACCGTACTCCCTAACCTGAATCTCTTAATCGCAGACCATATCTCGGTTCTGACCCTAAGGTTAGAACCAACAGAAGAGTGTTCGATCCACTCCAAGTAAGATCGATGGCGACTCCCAAATATGCCAACGCGACGACATCGGACCCCCCGGAGAGACGGTTGCGACATACATTATAATGACTAAGTTGTAATTTAATAAAATTTGAGATATCAAAATAGTATATTTTTAGGCAACAGTAACTATGCTTCAACTTTATATATAATAATATCTAATTGCGAGATTGCTCAACAAGCAATAATAACACAACATTCCCCTACATAAGCATTCAACTTTTCCCACGACCCCCTTTCTACAGTCTAAATCCACAAACCACCTAAGCTTGTAGAAGAAAGCTTGAAATTTTCACTTCCATCCTCATCTTCTTATGAAGTAGTAATCATTTGCTAAACAAGTAATAGCAACACAATCAATGGACCATCAAAGCCTTTAGAAGAAAGCTTGAACTTTTCAACTTATATGTTCATCGTGTTATAAAGTTCAAATCATTTGTTGAACCGTGCATGAGCATTTTAGGTTTTCCTACGAACCCATTTCTATGCTCTAAATCCACAAACCATCTAAGGCTTGCAGAAGAAAGTTTGACACTTCTCAACTTTCATGTCCATAGTGTTATCAAAATCTAACAATTTGTTCGATTTTCCATGAAAACATTCCAATTTGGAATTGAATCTCAATAACCCTGCTCTTGAACGAGTCTCATAAGCATAAACTCCAATCCTAAACTATTCACGTATATAACACCACATAGCTACAACCCAGGATGGTAAACGAACAAATGATGACGATGGATTAATTATTACATAATTGTTGGGCCCGCCAAATGGTAAAAAGAAAAAAAGAAGGTGCAGAAGTCAAAAGTTGGCGGTGGAAAGTTAAAACAAAAAATTAATTAAAGCACCGAAAGTTGCATTTGGGTAGGTGAGTTTGCAGATGGGAATTCAACTCCCATTTGCCTATAAAAGGCAAAGGCAGTAGCCTCATTTAAGGCATCCCCTCTCCATTTTAAATTCCTCTTTTTCCCGTTGCTTGCTCTGCTCCTGTAAATATTTCTTCTGCGGGTTTTGGTTATGAAACTTTTTCATAACCTGGGTAGATAGGAGATTTTCTTGTGAGTGAAAATAGTGAGGTTGTTTGGGGAACACCGTGAGTTCTATTTTCTGGTGTAGAAAATCTATGTAACCTACCATTGATACAGTGAAGAAATATCTAGAGCTGCTGTTCCCGTGGACTGCCCCTTAAGTGAAGGGGATACCACATAAATCCTCGGTGCCATTTATTATTGCTATGTTTGTTGTCATTTTGAGAATAGTCGTAGTATATTGTGTTATTAAATTACCGAAGTAAATTGGTCTAAGGAAGTTGGTTACCATAATTCTGGAGGCTTGCCGCTAGGTCCAACTAATCTGGGAACTTTTTACAAGTGTGTAATTTTTTAATCCAATATATTTACCCGCTATTCTCACCCGCTGCGCCCAACAAGTGGTATCAGAGCCATGTTCGATGGAGGCGAGAACAAGCAAGATGAAGGATCTCCTGTTCGTGACGAAGTTGCATTTGCCGGTATTTAGCTCGGCTAAACCTGTGGGCAAATCTGACGAGGATTGGGAGTTCGAGCATCAGCAAGTGTGCAGTTTCATTCGACAGTTTGTCGATGATAACGTGTACAACCACATTTGCGGTGAGAATGATGCAAAAACTCTGTGGAGCAAGCTGGAGGGACTTTATGCATCAAAGACCGGCAACAACAAATTATTTTATCTGACCAAGTTGATGCAGATGAAATACAAGGAAGAGACGTCCTTGGCGGATCACTTGAATGAGATTCAAGGGATTGTTGATCAGTTGTCCGGCATGGGCATAAAGATGGAAGATGAGGTGATCGCTCTCCTGGTTCTGGCTTCCCTTCCAGAATCGTGGGAGACGTTGAAGATATCGCTCACCAACTCTGCTAAAGACGGAATTGTCAGCATGGAGGCTGTCAAAAGTGGAGTCCTGAATGAAGAGATGCGGAGAAGATCACAAGGTGCATCATCTTCACAACCAGACGTTCTGGCAGTGGCTTCCTGGAGCAGAGGAAGAAGTGAGTCAAGTCGAGGGAAGGCCAACAAGTTTGCAAATGTTTATTACCATCACTGCAGGGAGAAGGGCCACATCTGAAAATTTTGTCCAAAACTCAGAAAAGAGAGAAGGAAGGACAAAATAGATGATAGCAGTTATGATGATTGTGCAAACTCTGTTGAGGAGTTCAATGTTGTCTGTGAGGAAGAGATGGTCAACCTGAGAGCCTAGGAGACAAGCTGGGTGGTTGATAGTGCAGCCACTGTTCATGCGATGTCCAAGCGAGAATTTTTTTCATCTTACACACCGGGTGACTATGGTGTGGTAAGAATGGGAAATGATGACCTTTGCAAAGTTGTTGGAAAAGGAGATGTGTGCCTAGAGTTGATGCATGGTGTGAAGTTGCTGCTGCAGGATGTCAGGCATGTTCAAGAACTGCACCTGAATCTGATCTCTGTAGACAAGTTGGATAGGGAAGGTTACTGCAACACCTTCCAGAATGGGCGATGGAAACTCACAAGAGGCTCGTTGGTGTTAGCTACGGGCAAGAAGCTGTCGAAGTTGTATGTGACAGAGGCCAAGATCTCCCCGGAGGTTGTTAACTTGGCAAAGAAAGGTGACACAATCGAATTGTGGCACAAGCAACTCGGTCACTGGAGTGAGAAGTCCATGGTGAAGTTGGCCCAAACAAAGCTTATCAGTAGCAGAGATGCTTTGTTCATTGAGGATGAGACCATCAAGAATGTTGTTGAAATTCCTTGTAGTGATACTAGCCTATCAAGCCTTGGGCTAGTGACTCCAACACCGGTACCTAGAGAAGTTGGAGAGGAAGTACAACATGATCAGCTGGAGATTGTTGAACCAGATGCTCTCGTGGAGGTTCAACTGAAAGTTGCTGATGAGGATGATCGACCACCAGCCACGAACGGTTCTCCGATTCAAATGATGGGATCTGGTAGAGTTGTGCGTTACTCTACTAGATATCATTTGAATAGTGTTGTAATAATCACTGACGGGGAGAACCAGATAGCTTTGTTGAAGCTATTAATGAACACAAGCAGAAGCTGATAAGAGCCATGCAAGGTGGGATGAAGTCCTTGTATGAGAAGAAGAGATTTGAGCTGGTGGAGTTGCCGAAAGGCTGCAGAGCTTTGGAGAAGTGGGTGTTCAAGTTGAAGCACGTTGAACACAACCGTCAGCCACATCTCAAAGCGAGACTAGTCACGAAAGGCTTTGGTCAAAGAATGAGCATTGACTTTGACAAGATTTTTTCACTGGTTGTGAAAATGACATCCATTGTTACTGTGCTGGGACTAGCAGCAAGTCTTAACCTGGAGGTTGAGAAATTGGATGTGTTCACCTTCCTTCATGGCGATATGGAGGAAGAGACATGCCTGGATGATGTTAAGTTGGTTAGCTGTCATCATGCTGACAACTTTGTGTGGGCATCCAAGTTGTGCCCGCCTACTGACGGGGAGAAGGCGGAGATGGGAACATGTTTATGTACTTCAGCATTGGGAAGTATGATGTATGCCATGGTGTGTACAAAATCAGATATTGCTCAGACAGTTGGAGTCTTTAGTGTGTTTCTTTCCAAGCTGGGGAAGGAACACTGGGAAGCTGTGAAGTGGATCCCAAGTCTACTTCTAGATACCTGATTACGATATCAGGGGGAGCAATATGGTGGCAGTCAAGGCTACAAAGTTGTGTAGCTCTTTCCATGGAGGTTGAGTACATTGTAGCAACAGAAGTTTGTAAGGTGTTGTTCCAACAGGAACAACTGCAGCTGTTCTGTGACAGACTGAGTTTGAGTCTGTTGATCAGCGATTGGGATGATGAAATTTCCCATGTTGTCGGGCGGGGGAGATTTGTTGGGCCCGCCAAATGGTAAAAAGAAAAAAAGAAGGTGCAGAAGTCAAAAGTTGGCGGTGGAAAGTTAAAAAAAAATTTAATTAAAGCACCGAAAGTTGCATTTGGGTAGGTGAGTTTGCAGATAGGAATTCAACTCCCTTTGCCTCCCATTTGCCTATAAAAGGCAGAGGCAGTAGCCTCATTTCAGGCATCCCTCTCCATTTCGAATTCCTCTTTTTCCCGTTGCTTGCTTTGCTCCTGTAAATATTTCTTCTGTGGGTTTTGGTTATGAAACGTTTTCATAACCTGGGTAGATAGGAGATTTTCTTGTGAGTGAAAATAGTGAGGTTGTTTGGGAAACACCGTGAGTTCTATTTTCTTGTGTAGAAAATCTCTGTAACCTACCATTGATATAGTGAAGAAATATCCAGAGCTGCTGTTCCCGTGGACTGCCCCTTAAGTGAAGGGGATACCGTAATTTTGGAGGCTTGCCGCCAGGTCCAACTTATCTTGGAACTTTTTACAAGTCTGTGATTTTTTAATCCAATATATTTACCCGCTATTCTCACCCGCTGCGCCCAACAATAATGTACCTAGTATGCTGACCTAAAGGCAATCTCAGTCGAATTAACTTGATCCGCCATATGCATGTTCTTGGTCACCTCCTCCTGCTTCGCTTCGATTATCTCAATGGGCTTCTCATTCCTTCCCCTCTTCCCTCACATTAACCTCCCAATGCTATCATCTGCTGCCACCACTGCCGCCATTGATACGTCATCCCAATTGTTTCTGTAGTCAGCAGGGTAATACTCACCATAGGTTCCATCAATCGTCTGCTCCATTCCAGCAGCGCAGCTGCTCCCATCGTACCTATGATGATCAAAATAATCACAACTCGTTGTGTTTCCTACATTTTGATCGGCGGATGATTGAGTAATGGTGGCGAGTGTCGAATCTTGGGGGATTGAGCAGGGAGTGCTGGTCTGAAGAATGGATCTTTGGCTGGAACTGGAGGAGGAAGGGAGAGCGCCTAAGGAGGAGGGGCTTCTGGGCGCGGGAATGCTGAAGAGGAACGATTTGACGAAGGAAGAATCAATGGTGGTTGATTTGCTAGGGCGAACTGGTTGTTCATCTTCATCATCTTGATCGGGGTAGGTGATAAGAGGAGGGGGTTTGAATTGGACGATTCGCTTGGGATTAGGGTTGGAGAAGGGGTGGTGAGCGGAAGTTTAAGATTCGGGGGGAGGAAGGGGAGAAGAGAAGATTGACGGCGATGAAGAAGATGAGGATTTAGGGCGCAGAAGGGCAGAGAAATAGGGAGAGAAGGTCTTCCTCGAAGTGAGGACTGGGAAGGGGCAGAATAGCTAGGTGATTGCCTTTCATGGCGGCGGGATTCTTGTCGTTGTTGTTGGGGTTCATCTTCATCGGAAGATCCGTAGCTAGCTACCAGAGAATCCATTGTCGATAGTTAGGCTGCTGAGTTCTTCGCTCGGTTCTGTTTCCCTTCCTTTTCCCCGACGCCTTCATCGGTTCCCGGCTTCCTTTTGACTCCACTTGGCGCCTATTGTAGTTTGGAATGCTGAACGGTTAATCGTTTAGGCCTTTTTCCCAGGAATAAATAGTAATTTCCTTCCCTTCTAGTTAGTTGAAAGGTGGGACATTATCTATAACACTTACTTGGGGTTGGATATCATGGTTCCAAAATCCAGCTAAAGGGTTAGTGCTAATGCGGACAAAAGGCCCAATGTGTAGTCAAAGCTGAGGTGGCAGCATCACACTTTTTGGTTTACACTGTAGTACTGGACAACGAGAGACCAGGGTGCAATAAAATAGGTAATAGTGTTAAGGCCCAAATCACACAAAACTAATGAACATTCAATCAAACATCCCTCCCCGTCGACCACTTGTTGATGGGAATCAGGCCATCTCATCCATAATTTATTTAGGAATTAACCTATTTAGATCGTGAGAGCAGATGATAGCATTGGGAGGTTCATGTGAGGGAAGAGGGGAAGGAATGAGAAGCCCATTGAGATAATCGAAGCGAAGCAGGAGGAGGTGACCAAGAACATGCCTATGGCGGATCAAGTTAATTCGACTGAGATTGCCTTTAGGTCAGCATACTAGGTACATTATTGTTGGGCGCAGTGGGTGAGAATAGCGGGTAAATATATTGGATTAAAAAATCACAGACTTGTAAAAAGTTCCCAGATAAGTTGGACCTGGCGGCAAGCCTCCAGAATTACGTTAACCAACTTCCTTAGACCAATTTACTTCGGTAATTTAATAACACAATATACTACGACTATTCTCAAAATGACAACAAGCATAGCAATAATAAATGGCACCGAGGATTTACGTGGTATCCACTTAACTTAAGGGGCAGTCCACGGGAACAGCAGCTCTGGATATTTCTTCACTATATCAATGGTAGGTTACAGAGATTTTCTACACCAGAAAATAGAACTCACGGTGTTTCCCAAACAACCTCACTATTTTCACTCACAAGAAAATCTCCTATCTACCCAGGTTATGAAAACGTTTCATAACCAAAACCCGCAGAAGAAATATTTACTGGAGCAGAGCAAGCAACGGGAAAAAGAGGAATTGGAAATGGAGAGGGGATGCCTGAAATGAGGCTACTGCCTCTGCCTTTTATAGGCAAATGGGAGGCAAAGGGAGTTGAATTCCCATCTGCAAACTCACCTACCCAAATGCAACTTTCGGTGCTTTAATTAAATTTTTTTTTAACTTTCCACCGCCAACTTTTGACTTCTGCACCTTCTTTTTTTCTTTTTACCATTTGGCGGGCCCAACAAATCTCCCCCGCCCGACAACATGGGAAATTTCATCATCCCAATCGCTGATCAACAGACTCAAACTCAGTCTGTCACAGAACAGCTGCAGTTGTTCCTGTTGGAACAACACCTTACAAACTTCTGTTGCTACAATGTACTCAACCTCCATGGAAAGAGCTACACAAATTTGTAGCCTTGACTGCCACCATATTGCTCCCCCTGATATCGTAATCAGGTATCTAGAAGTAGACCTGGGGATCCACTTCACAGCTTCCCAGTGTTCCTTCCCCAGCTTGGAAAGAAACACACTAAAGACTCCAACTGTCTGAGCAATATCTGATTTTGTACACACCATGGCATACATCATACTTCCCAATGCTGAAGTACATAAACATGTTCCCATCTCCGCCTTCTCCCCGTCAGTAGGCGGGCACAACTTGGATGCCCACCAAAAGTTGTTAGCATGATGACAACTAACCAACTTAACATCATCCAGGCATGTCTCTTCCTCCAAATCGCCATGAAGGAAGGTGAACACATCCAATTTCTCAACCTCCAGGTTAAGACTTGCTGCTAGTCCCAGCACAGTAACAATGGATATCATTTTCACAACCAGTGAAAAAATCTTGTCAAAGTCAATGCTCATTCTTTGACCAAAGCCTTTCGTGACTAGTCTCGCTTTGAGATGTGGCTGACGGTTGTGTTCAACGTGCTTCAACTTGAACATCCACTTCTCCAAAGCTCTGCAGCCTTTCGGCAACTCCACCAGCTCAAATCTCTTCTTCTCATACAAGGACTTCATCCCACCTTGTATGGCTCTTATCAGCTTCTGCTTGTGTTCATTAATAGCTTCAACAAAGCTATATGGTTCTCCCCCGTCAGTGATTATTACAACACTATTCAAATGATATCTAGTAGAGTAACGCACAACTCTACCAGATCCCATCATTTGAATCGGAGAACCGTTCGTGGCTGGTGGTCGATCATCCTCATCAGCAACTTTCAGTTGAACCTCCACGAGAGCATCTGGTTCAACAATCTCCAGCTGATCATGTTGTACTTCCTCTCCAACTTCTCTAGGTACCGGTGTTGGAGTCACTAGCCCAAGGCTTGATAGGCTAGTATCACTACAAGGAATTTCAACAACATTCTTGATGGTCTCATCCTCAATGAACAAAGCATCTCTGCTACTGATAAGCTTTGTCTGGGCCAACTTCACCATGGACTTCTCACTCCAGTGACCGAGTTGCTTGTGCCACAATTCGATTGTGTCACCTTTCTCCGCCAAGTTAACAACCTCCGGGGAGATCTTGGCCTCTGTCACATACAACTTCGACAGCTTCTTGCCCGTAGCTAACACCAACGAGCCTCTTGTGAGTTTCCATCGCCCATTCTGGAAGGTGTTGCAGTAACCTTCCCTATCCAACTTGTCTACAGAGATCAGATTCAGGCGCATTTCTTGAACATGCCTGACATCCTGCAACAGCAACTTCACACCATGCATAAACTCCAGGCACACATCTCCTTTTCCAACAACTTTGGAAAGGTCACCATTTCCCATTCTTACCACACACCATAGTTACCTGGTGTGTAAGATGAGAAAAATTCTCGCTTGGACATCGCATGAACAGTGGCTGCACTATCAACCACCCAGCTTGTCTCCTGGGCTCTCAGGTTGACCATCTTTTCCTCACAGACAACATTGAACTCCTCAACAGAGTTTGCACAATCATCATCACTGCTATCATCTATTTTGTCCTTCCTTCTCTCTTTTCTGAGTTTTGGACAAAATTTTCTGATGTGGCCCTTCTCCCTGCAGTGATGGCAATAAACATTTGAAAACTTGTTGGTCTTCCCTCGACTTGACTCACTTCTTCCTCTGCTCCAGGAAGCCACTGCCAGAACGTCTGGTTGTGAAGATGATGCACCTTGTGATCTTCTCCGCATCTCTTCATTCAGGACTCCACTTTTGACAGCCTCCATGCTGACAATTCCGTCTTTAGCAGAGTTGGTGAGCGATATCTTCAATGTCTCCCACGATTCTGGAAGGGAAGCCAGAACCAGGAGAGCGATCACCTCATCTTCCATCTTTATGCCCATGCCGGACAACTGATCAACAATCCCTTGAAGCTCATTCAAGTGATCCGCCAAGGACGTCTCTTCCTTGTATTTCATCTGCATCAACTTGGTCAGATAAAATAATTTGTTGTTGCCGGTCTTTGATGCATAAAGTCCCTCCAGCTTGCTCCACAGAGTTTTTGCATCATTCTCACCGCAAATGTGGTTGTACACGTTATCATCGACAAACTGTCGAATGAAACTGCACACTTGCTGATGCTCGAACTCCCAATCCTCGTCAGATTTGCCCACAGGTTTAGCCGTGCTAAATACCGGCAAATGCAACTTCGTCACGAACAGGAGATCCTTCATCTTGTTTCTCTAGATGTGATAGTTTGAGCCATTCAAACTGACCATCTTGCTTGTTCTCGCCTCCATCGAACGTGGCTCTGATACCACTTGTTGGGCGCAGCGGGTGAGAATAGCGGGTAAATATATTGGATTAAAAAATCACGCACTTGTAAAAGTTCCCAGATTAGTTGGACCTGGCGGCAAGCCTCCAGAATTATGGTAACCAACTTCCTTAGACCAATTTACTTCGATAATTTAATAACACAATATACTACGACTATTCTCAAAATGACAACAACATAGCAATAATAAATGGCACCGAGGATTTACGTGGTATTCCCTTCACTTAAGGGGCAGTCCACGGGAACAGCAGCTCTGTATATTTCTTCACTATATCAATGGTAGGTTACAGAGATTTTCTACACCAGAAAATAGAACTCAAGGTGTTTCCCAAACAACCTCACTATTTTCACTCACAAGAAAATCTCCTATCTACCCAGGTTATGAAAACGTTTCATAACCAAAACCCGCAGAAGAAATATTTACAGTTGTAGAGCAAGCAACGGGAAAAAGAGGAATTGAAAATGGAGAGGGGATGCCTTAAATGAGGCTACTGCCTCTGCCTTTTATAGGCAAATGGGAGGCAAAGGGAGTTGAATTCCCATCTGCAAACTCACCTACCCAAATGCAACTTTCGGTGCTTTAATTAAATTTTTTTTTAACTTTCCACCGCCAACTTTTGACTTCTGCACCTTCTTTTTTTTTCTTTTTACCATTTGGCGGGCCCAACAATTTGTAATAATTAATCCATCGTCATCATTTGTTCGTTTACCATCCTGGGTTGTAGCTATGTGGTGTTATATACGTGAATAGTTTAGGATTGGAGTTTATGCTTATGAGACTCGTTCAAGAGCAGGGTTATTGAGATTCAATTCCAAATTGGAATGTTTTCATGGAAAATCGAACAAATTGTTAGATTTTGATAACACTATGGACATGGAAGTTGAGAAGTGTCAAACTTTCTTCTGCAAGCCTTAGATGGTTTGTGGATTTAGAGCATAGAAATGGGTTCGTAGGAAAACCTAAAATGCTCATGCATGGTTCAACAAATGATTTGAACTTTATAACACGACGAACATATATGTTGAAAAGTTCAAGCTTTCTTCTAAAGGCTTTGATGGTCCATTGATTGTGTTGCTATTACTTGTTTAGCAAATGATTACTACTTCATAAGAAGATGAGGATAGAAGTGAAAATTTCAAGCTTTCTTCTACAAGCTTAGGTGGTTTGTGGATTTAGACTGTAGAAAGGGGGTCGTGGGAAAAGTTGAATGCTTATGTAGGGGAATGTTGTGTTATTATTGCTTGTTGAGCAATCTCGTAATTAGATATTATTATATATCAAGTTGAAGCATAGTTACTGTTGCCTAAAAATATACTATTTTGATATCTCAAATTTTATTAAATTACAACTTAGTCATTATAATGTATGTCGCAACCGTCCCTCCGGGGGGTCCGATGTCGTCGCGTCGGCATATTTGGGAGTCGCCATCGATCTTACTTGGAGTGGATCGAACACTCTTCTGTCGGTTCTAACCTTAGGGTCAGAACCGAGATATGGTCTGCGATTAAGAGATTCAGGTTCGGGAGTACGGTTACGTGTGGGGAAGTGAAATCACACCCCACAACGCCCTAAATCGGTACTACTTAAGTCGATAAGTTTTATATGTGTTGGGTGTATTTTTAGTAATTATTTTATATTTTTGGGGTCCCACTGGACCATTTAATAATTTTATCGTATTAGTTGTAATTTAATTATACGCCCACTGACGTAAAAAAATTTAAAGATAAAGTTAGTTGATTAGTTGGACTCGAACCTTTCGGTTGCCTACGTACCCGTTAGACGGGATCAAAGTCCACGTAGTTCGTTAGTGACTTTGATGATTTAAAATGTTATTATTACCACGTTCCGCTGATCGTGGTTTTCGTATCCAAATTTATTGTTAATAAAATTTAAGTTGATAATATAAAATTATGAAAATATAATATAAGTATTTTAGTTATTAAAAGGAGATTTGATTTGATGTATTAGAAAATAAACGAGATAAACTTAATCCGCAATTCTACATTTTGTATTTGGATTTTTAAAAAAATAAAATTAAACAAGATGATTATGTTTACACATGATGGGCCAGCAGCCCAAATGGTTGAGGCGCAAGTTGTACAACACCCCCGATCGCTAGGACACGGGTTCGAAATCCTGTTACCACCACTTTTTTGTTTCTCGTTTTATTTTAGAGAAAAGGGGAAGGGTAGTTTTGAACTTTCACCAAAATGTCTTTCTATGATAGCCTCCTAAAACTGAGTTTGTAATGAATCTGAGTCTGTTATTTTTTGCTATTATCATGAGGATTGGAAATGGATTCTCTTGTTGGGTATTGAATTATGCTTGAACTAGAGGGACGTACTCACCTTTAGGACTAACTTATTACAGATTATAACAGGGAATACAGCTCATATATATATATATATATATATATATATATATATATATATATATAATGAGTGCAAAATACAAAGGTGATTCACATCTAAATTATTACTAAGATATGTTAGCAAAGCATATGTAGATCAGGTTAGTAAAGGTATGTTTACATGAGTTTGTTTAAAACGAGAAAATGTTGATGGAAGCTAGATTTGTGCCTTGATTTGTGCAGCCAAAATACAAAGGTGGCCGTCCTACTCTTCTCAGGAGGTAGCAGCCATGATTTGTGCCTGAATTTGGTTTTACTTCTTTTTGTTGCAGCTTGTTGTGTGGTGAGCCTTGAGTGGCCCTTTGAAGAGGTTTCGGCAGATTCTGGGTTTTGGATTTGATAGGCCAAAGTTTAAAAAATAGACTAGGTTTTAACCAAAACAAAAACCATGCACCTATGTGCTTTGATGATATATGCAGTTTTGATTGTATTTAGTTTAAATCTATGAAAATTAAGTATATTTCTCTTGCATGATCTAAGTAGTAAATGGAATTAATTTGGTGTAATGAAGATGGTAACTGCAACTGTTGACATCTATAAACCGCTGTAACTGCTTGCGATTTTTATTAGACTCATGGTTGATTTGTGGGTTTTGAAATCTGAAATTTATTGCGTTTATAGTATTGGAGTGTTAACTTTGTTCCCTAGTCAAAATGGAAAATATATGGCACAAATAGTACTGTGTAGTGTGTATAATCAATATGAGTAGTTGATATATTTTCCCATCTTTCCCAACGTTCATTAGAGCCATTGATCTTCCCTGTTGCCGTAGTGTAACTAATTTCATTCTCACTAATGATTGTTGTGAAGGAACCCTGAAGGTACTATTTAGAGTGAAGCCATGTCAGAATTGTTGAATCAATTCGAATACATTCTCGATTCTGATCCCCTCATGTAAGCATTGTCATCAAATTCGATTCAGGAAGTTTTCCCTTCGTTCAATTTATTCGCTCAACCTTATGTTCAATTTTGTTTTTTGGCTGCTTTGGTGCTCCTTCGTGCTCAGCAACGAAGTAGGGTTCATTCACCCTTCGCAATTTGCGACATTGGAGAAAGATTCTGAATCTGGTAGCTCACGATTGAAAGCCTCGGATGCGCTGGATGGTGGAGATGGGAGCTTCTGGATTCGAGATCACAAACTGGGCATTTCTTCGGAGGTTGTTCTCCGATTGTACAAGGCTGCCAGAGAACAATTCATGAATGCAATTGCAGAATACAAGAGACTCGGCGACCTATCTCTTCCTTCTGCTGAAGCTCTAGGAATTGTTGTTATGAAATGCAGCAAAACACTTTTGTTGTTAAACTCTGATTTCGGGACTGCTTGGAATTCCAGGTAACCAATTTGAAAATTTCTATATTTATACGAGTCTGGTTGATTTGAATCATTATGATCCGGAAATGATAGATTCACACCTGTGTTATAAACCCTATAGTTGCAGCTTGTTTATGCCCAATGTGCCTCTCTGTTCTTGTTTTTATTTTATTTTTATGAATCACTGTTCTTGATGCAAATACCAGAAAGTTAATCTTATCATATAAGACACAAGCGTCGATGTTCACAGACGAGCTCTGCTTATCTGCCCTTGTCCTTTCGTATTCAACCAAGAGCGAGCAAGCATGGAGCCATAGGTAATATTCTTGAAGTACTAGTTGATTCTCTTCCAGTGTTGTTTATCTGCTGAACTGCATGAGTTAACTTGTTCTATGCATTTTTCCTTCGTTTTTTGGCAGGAGGTGGGTGATCAAGAATATGGCCAGAAATCTTACAACTTTGCAAGAGATTTTGAGGGAAGAATCTGACCTGGTGGAGAAGATAGCAGAGGTTTATATTAATTTCAAGAACTGCATAGTAGTGATTCATGAAGGTTTACAACTTCTAATACTAATGAAGCATACTTTTACGTGACAATTGCATTACGAAATTTTAAAAATTGGAAAAGAAAAGGGGAAAAAGAAAGCATCATCTTTGAAGTTTATTAATTTCATATTTGATTGTGGGATTTTTCCAGACATGACTAGGTGTATGCATGTATTGTTAGACTTTCATTTTTCACTCCATACAAGTGGTTTTGAACAGAGCTCTGGTTTACTAATTCTTGGGCGTGTGTGCTATTGATCGCTACTCTAAACTTTTTCTGCTTTGCTATCTATGCAGAGATCAAAGATGAACTATCGTGCATGGAATCATCGCTGCTGGTTGGTTTCTTACATGGATAGAGAACAGGTTCGTTTCTTAGATTAAGCAAGTTTTGTTATTTATAACGTCATGACAAATTGGCCCTCATGTATGACTAGTATGTAAGAATTTTAGTCCACTGTCTTAAATTGGGCAACTTTTTCTTTTAACTTTCTCCTGGTGTTTATACATTCTCGTTCTAAATTTTTTTTGGGTATTTTGGTTCATACCTGATGATGCATTTCACAGGCATCTATGAGCTGCTTTATCTAGGTGTCCTGTCTGTCAGCTTAAGCAAAAATTGCTTTTCCAGGTGATACAGGAACTGAAGCAATCCAAAACGTGGGCTGGGTTACATGTTGCTGATCATTCTTGCTTTCATTATCGCATGGTGAGTACAATCCTTGAACATTTAAAAGAGAGTTCATGAGAGAAACCTATGTATAATTTTACGAGTATTCATTCCATGACATTTCTAGCATCTTGTCACAGTTTGAGTTATCACCTAATTGCAACGACTAATCATTAGAATTTTAGAGGATTGCTGTCGTAAGCAAGAAGAGGGGTCTTGTGATTCTTGTGTTGAAGTTTATCTGATCTGGCAGGTATAATGTCTGAACTTTCATATTCACTGCCATAATTTATTAACTCTTTTTTAATTATTAATCGAGATTGCACAATTTGTGAGTTAATAACTCTGATGCTGCTGTTTCTATCAGGAGAAGCTTGACTGGAATGAAGAATTAATAAAGCGTTATTTAGGAAGGGAGGTATTTTTCTCAAGCCCATTTAAAATATGTGAATATAGGGGATCTTGACAAACATGAAAATCGATTACTGCGTTCTGCAAATTAAAGTAGTTGTGGAATTGTTTCTGATCACTTTGTTTCCATTGTAACCTGAGTTTCCTCCAAAGCTAACTCCCACCCCAAATCCCTTTTTGTTCACAGGCTCTATGGCTCTACCGTCGCTTTCTCTCCTTATTATGGATAAGGCATTTCACAAGCGATGTCAACGACGTGT
>CAMGYJ010000006.1:2440706-2470706 GCA_946122785.1 Linum tenue | reverse complement strand
CATATTTTAAATGGGCTTGAGAAAAATACCTCCCTTCCTAAATAACGCTTTATTAATTCTTCATTCCAGTCAAGCTCCTCCTGATAGAAACAGCAGCATCAGAGTTATTAACTCACAAATTGTGCAATCTCGATTAATAATTAAAAAAGAGTTAATAAATTATGGCAGTGAATATGAAAGTTCAGACATTATACCTGCCAGATCAGATAAACTTCAACACAAGAATCACAAGACCCCTCTTCTTGCTTACGGCAGCAATCCTCTAAAATTCTAATGATTAGTCGCTGCAATTAGGTGATAACTCAAACTGTGACAAGATGCTAGAAATGTCATGGAATGAATACTCGTAAAATTATACATAGGTTTCTCTCATGAACTCTCTTTTAAATGTTCAAGGATTGTACTCACCATGCGATAATGAAAGCAAGAATGATCAGCGACATGTAACCCAGCCCACGTTTTGGATTGCTTCAGTTCCTGTATCACCTGGAAAAGCAATTTTTGCTTAAGCTGACAGACAGGACACCTAGATAAAGCAGCTCATAGATGCCTGTTCAATGCATCATCAAGTATGAACCAAAATACCCAAAAAAGTTTTAGAACGAGAATGTATAAACACCAGGAGAAAGTTAAAAGAAAAAGTTGCCCAATTTAAGACAGTGGACTGAAATTCTTACATACTAATCATACATGAGGGCCAATTTGTCATGACGTTATAAATAACAAAACTTGCCTAATCTAAGAAACAAACCTGTTCTCTATCCATGTAAGAAACCAACCAGCAACGATAATTTCATGCACGATAGTTCATCTTTGATCTCTGCATAGATAGCAAGGCAGAAAAAGTTTAGAGTAGCAATCAATAGCACACACGCCCAAGAATTAGTAAACCAGAGCTGTGTTCAAAACCACTTGTATGGAGTGAAAAATGAAAGTCTAACAATACATGCATACACCTAGTCATGTCTGGAAAAATCCCACAATCAAATATGAAATTAATAAACTTCAAAGATGATGCTTTCTTTTTCCCCTTTTCTTTTCCAATTTTTAAAATTTCGTAATGCAATTGTCACGGAAAAGTATGCTTCTTTAGTATTAGAAGTTGTAAACCTTCATGAATCACTACTATGCAGTTCTTGAAATTAATATAAACCTCTGCTATCTTCTCCACCAGGTCAGATTCTTCCCTCAAAATCTCTTGCAAAGTTGTAAGATTTCTGGCCATATTCTTGATCACCCACCTCCTGCCAAAAAACGAAGGAAAAATGCATAGAACAAGTTAACTCATGCAGTTCAGCAGATAAACAACACTGGAAGAGAATCAACTAGTACTTCAAGAATATTACCTATGGCTCCATGCTTGCTCGCTCTTGGTTGAATACGAAAGGACAAGGGCAGATAAGCGGTGCTCTTCTGTGAACATCGACGCTTGTTTCTTATTTGATAAGATTAACTTTCTGGTATTTGCATCAAGAATAGTGATTCATAAAAATAAAATAAAAACAAGAACAGAGAGGCACATTGGGCATAAACAAGCTGCAACTATAGGGTTTATAAAACAGGTGCGAATCTATCATTTCCGGATCATAATGATTCAAATCAACCAGACTCGTATAAATATAGAAATTTTCAAATTGGTTACCTGGAATTCCAAGCAGTCCCGAAATCAGAGTTTAACAACAAAAGTGTTTTGCTGCATTTCATAACAACAATTCCTAGAGCTTCAGCAGAAGGAAGAGATAGGTCGCCGAGTTTCTTGTATTCTGCAATTGCATTCATGAATTGTTCTCTGGCAGCCTTGTACAATCGGAGAACAACCTCCGAAGAAATGCCCAGTTTGTGATCTCGAATCCAGAAGCTCCCATCTCCACCATCCAGCGCATCCGAGGCTTTCAATCGTGAGCTACCAGATTCAGAATCTTTCTCCAATGTCGCAAATTGCGAAGGGTGAATGAACCCTACTTCGTTGCTGAGCACGAAGGAGCACCAAAGCAGCCAAAAAACAAAATTGAACATAAGGTTGAGCGAATATATTGAACAAAGGGAAAACTTCCTGAATCGAATTTGATGACAATGCTTACATGAGGGGATCAGAATCGAGAATGTATTTGAATTGATTCAACAATTATGACATGGCTTCACTCTAAATAGTACCTTCAGGGTTCATTCACGACAATCATTAGTGAGAATGAAATTAGTTACACTACGGCAACAGGGAAGATCAATGGCTCTAATGAACGTTGGGAAAGATGGGAAAATATATCAACTACTCATATTGATTATACACACTACACAGTACTATTTGTGCCATATATTTTCCATTTTGACTAGGGAACAAAGTTAACACTCCAATACTATAAACGCAATAAATTTCATATTTCAAAACCCACAAATCAACCATGAGTCTAATAAAAATCGCAAGCAGTTACTGCGGTTTATAGATGTCAACAGTTGCAGTTACCATCTTCATTACACCAAATTAATTCCATTTACTACTTAGATCATGCAAGAGAAATATACTTAATTTTCATAGATTTAAACTAAATACAATCAAAACTGCATATATCATCAAAGCACATAGGTGCATGGTTTTTGTTTTGGTTAAAACCTAGTCTGTTTTTTAAACTTTGGCCTATCAAATCCAAAACCCAGAATCTGCCGAAACCAAAACTTGATTAGCAAGCAACGAAAGATCACCGATTAAAGCCTAAAACACCAAGACCATTTTCCATAAATTCGGATGTACAAATTAATTTTTTTTATAGTTAACCTTCTTAGTTAATTAAACCAATCAAGGTTAAGAGGAACCTCAACGAAGGTCAACCATTTTCCTAATCCATATCCTATCCCAAAGGTCAAGAAAAAAGCCTGCTTCCTCCTGCAAGTCGGTATCAGCCACCTCTTCAAAGGGCCACTCAAGGCTCACCACACACCAAGCTGCAACAAAAAGAAGTAAAACCAAATTCAGGCACAAATCATGGCTGCTACCTCCTGAGAAGAGTAGGACGGCCACCTTTGTATTTTGGCTGCACAAATCAAGGCACAAATCTAGCTTCCATCAACATTTTCTCGTTTTAAACAAACTCATGTAAACATACCTTTACTAACCTGATCTACATATGCTTTGCTAACATATCTTAGTAATAATTTAGATGTGAATCACCTTTGTATTTTGCACTCATTATATATATATATATATGAGCTGTATTCCCTATTATAATCTGTAATAAGTTAGTCCTAAAGGTGAGTACGTCCCTCTAGTTCAAGCATAGTTGAATACCCAACAAGAGAATCCATTTCCAATCCTCATGATAATAGCAAAAAATAACAGACTCAGATTCATTACAAACTCAGTTTTAGGAGGCTATCATAGAAAGACATTTTCTTTCGTTTTCTAGGGAACACCTTCAAATCCGATCATATCTTATAATAGAACTTTTCGTTTTAAAGACAAGGTCCTAAGTAGAGGCTATGTCTTTTTCTATCATCCTTAAAGTACAGTATAATAATCAGGAACACAAACTTTCTACAATACAAAACATATTAAACCAACGCATACTACAATAGTTTCTTCAAATATGAAATCATTAGCAATGGTTAAGACTTTCAGTTAGCTCTGAATAGTTTTCAAGTTTATCAAACATTGGTTTTTCATTGGTAATCCCGATAAAACTTTTGCTAGATAAACCCCATCAAGAACAACTTTTTTCTTCCATTCTAGAATCACAAGCAGAGGCTGTGATTTTCGGTTATCTAAAATTATTCAGAAATCATAAGCAGAGGCTGTGGTTTCTATCTATCTTAAAATCATTTCATAGTTAATAAACCCAGCAAAACAAACGATTTACTAAATTTGACCATAAAACACCAATTCAGCTAGCAGATTAAGAAACTAATTCCTAGCTAATTAAAACCCAGAACCTAAAGCCGTTAAAAACCAAATCTCATCTTCAATTTTACCTTTAAATCGTACAAGGTCGTGAGATGGGAGAACATCACCCAGATCTCGGTCTCCTCTAATCTGCATTCCAACCCAATCAGCAGTGTTAGATTTCAATCCCGAAGAAACTAACCAAAGAAAATCTAATCAAAACCCATTGTCAAACTCACCGAGAAAAGGAACTGCGGGAGTCCGGCGGAGTCTATCGCCGACGGCAACGGTTGCCTCGGTGGCGAAGCCCACTCTCCTCCTTCCTCTCCCTCTAAGCCGAAAACCCAGAAAACATGAAATTATCAGAATCGTAAAACATTAAAAAAAAACAAATATAAAAGGAGGCATGCATGCCGTCTTTACCTTTATCCTGAGCGAACCCATTGATTTAGGGTCGTCGTGGTTTGGTTCTCTGTCCCACGCCGAGAGAGGAGAAGCACATCGGAATGGGATAGGTTTTGTGGGGTCTGTCTGCTCGAGGTTTGGAGATGGAAGAACCAAAAGGTTCTTTCCTTTCTTTAAGCTTCTGGGTCGGTTATGGCCAGCGAGACGAGAAGAGAAAGAAGGCGATCTTTTTCTTCTTTTCTTTCGTTTTCGTCGAGTTTACAGGTGAGAAGGGAGGAGAAGGGCCGAGAGAGTGTGAGGGCGGCGTTGGTCTGGAAAAGAGGACGAGAAGAGGAGGAAGAAGGAGAGGGCGGCGCTTTGGTGGCTAGGGTTTTGATTTTCTCTTCTCTGGAGGAGAAGAAGAGAGAGAGAGAGAGGGGTAGAGTGGAATCGAGAGAGAGAAGGCGGCCGCTCAGTCTAGGAGCCGATAAGGGTTTCGTTTAGAGTTTATATACCATGCCATTTGAAACGACCAAATTACCCTTAGGGTTTCCTCAATATTACTCTCCCTGCCACCGTGTTTTGGTGAAAGTTCGAAACTACCCTTCCCCTTTTCTCTAAAATAAAACGAGAAACAAAAAACTGGTGGCAGCAGGATTTCGAACCCGTGTCCTAGCGATCGGGGGTGTTGTACAACTTGCGCCTCAACCATTTGGGCTGCTGGCCCATCATGTGTAAACATAATCATCTTGTTTAATTTTATTTTTTTAAAAATCCAAATACGAAATGTAGAATTGCGGATTAAGTTTATCTCGTTTATTTTCTAATACATCAAATCAAATCTCCTTTTAATAACTAAAATACTTATATTATATTTTCATAATTTCATAATATCAACTTAAATTTTATTAACAATAAATTTGGATACGAAAACCACGATCAGCGGAACGTGGTAATAATAACATTTTAAATCATCAAAGTCACTAACGAACTACGTGGACTTTGATCCCGTCTAACGGGTACGTAGGCAACCGAAAGGTTCGAGTCCAACTAATCAACTAACTTTATCTTTAAATTTTTTTACGTCAGTGGGCGTATAATTAAATTACAACTAATACGATAAAATTATTAAATGGTCCAGTGGGACCCCAAAAATATAAAATAATTACTAAAAATACACCCAACACATATAAAACTTATCGACTTAAGTAGTACCGATTTAGGGCGTTGTGGGGTGTGATTTCACTTCCCCACACGTAACCGTACTCCCGAACCTAAATCTCTTAATCGCAGACCATATCTCGGTTCTGACCCTAAGGTTAGAACCAACAGAAGAGTGTTCGATCCACTCCAAGTAAGATCGATGGCGACTCCCAAATATGCCGACGCGACGACATCGGACCCCCCGGAGGGACGGTTGTGACATACATTATAATGACTAAGTTGTAATTTAATAAAATTTGAGATATCAAAATAGTATATTTTTAGGCAACAGTAATTATGCTTCAACTTTATATATCATAATATCTAATTGCGAGATTGCTCAACAAGCAATAATAACACAACATTCCCCTACATAAGCATTCAACTTTTCCCACGACCCCCTTTCTACAGTCTAAATCCACAAACCACCTAAGCTTGTAGAAGAAAGCTTGAAATTTTCACTTCTATCCTCATCTTCTTATGAAGTAGTAATCATTTGCTAAACAAGTAATAGCAACACAATCAATGGACCATCAAAGCCTTTAGAAGAAAGCTTGAACTTTTCAACTTATATGTTCATCGTGTTATAAAGTTCAAATCATTTGTTGAACCGTGCATGAGCATTTTAGGTTTTCCTACGAACCCATTTCTATGCTCTAAATCCACAAACCATCTAAGGCTTGCAGAAGAAAGTTTGACACTTCTCAACTTCCATGTCCATAGTGTTATCAAAATCTAACAATTTGTTCGATTTTCCATGAAAACATTCCAATTTGGAATTGAATCTCAATAACCCTTGAACGAGTCTCATAAGCATAAACTCCAATCCTAAACTATTCACGTATATAACACCACATAGCTACAACCCAGGATGGTAAACGAACAAATGATGACGATGGATTAATTATTACATAATTGTTGGGCCCGCCAAATGGTAAAAAGAAAAAAAGAAGGTGCAGAAGTCAAAAGTTGGCGGTGGAAAGTTAAAAAAAAAAATTAATTAAAGCACCGAAAGTTGCATTTGGGTAGGTGAGTTTGCAGATGGGAATTCAACTCCCTTTGCCTCCCATTTGCCTATAAAAGGCAGAGGCAGTAGTCTCATTTTAGGCATCCCCTCTCCATTTTCAATTCCTCTTTTTCCCGTTGCTTGCTCTGCTCCTGTAAATATTTCTTCTGCGGGTTTTGGTTATGAAACGTTTTCATAACCTGGGTAGATAGGAGATTTTCTTGTGAGTGAAAATAGTGAGGTTGTTTGGGAAACACCGTGAGTTCTATTTTCTGGTGTAGAAAATCTCTGTCACCTACCATTGATATAGTGAAGAAATATCCAGAGCTGCTGTTCCCGTGGACTGCCCCTTAAGTGAAGGGGATACCACGTAAATCCTCGGTGCCATTTATTATTGCTATGTTGTTGTCATTTTGAGAATAGTCGTAGTATATTGTGTTATTAAATTATCGAAGTAAATTGGTCTAAGGAAGTTGGTTACCATAACTCTGGAGGCTTGCCGCCAGGTCCAACTAATCTGGGAACTTTTTACAAGTGTGTGATTTTTAATCCAATATATTTACCCGCTATTCTCACCCGCTGCGCCCAACAAGTGGTATCAGAGCCACGTTCGATGGAGGCGAGAACAAGCAAGATGGTCAGTTTGAATGGCTCAAACTATCACATCTGGAGAAACAAGATGAAGGATCTCCTGTTCGTGACGAAGTTGCATTTGCCGGTATTTAGCTCGGCTAAACCTGTGGGCAAATCTGACGAGGATTGGGAGTTCGAGCATCAGCAAGTGTGCAGTTTCATTCGACAGTTTGTCGATGATAACGTGTACAACCACATTTGCGGTGAGAATGATGCAAAAACTCTGTGGAGCAAGCTGGAGGGACTTTATGCATCAAAGACCGGCAACAACAAATTATTTTATCTGACCAAGTTGATGCAGATGAAATACAAGGAAGAGACGTCCTTGGCGGATCACTTGAATGAGATTCAAGGGATTGTTGATCAATTGTCCGGCATGGGCATAAAGATGGAAGATGAGGTGATCGCTCTCCTGGTTCTTGCTTCCCTTCTAGAATCGTGGGAGACGTTGAAGATATCGCTCACCAACTCTGCTAAAGACGGAATTGTCAGGATGGAGGCTGTCAAAAGTGGAGTCCTGAATGAAGAGATGCGGAGAAGATCACAAGGTGCATCATCTTCACAACCAGGCGTTCTGGCAGTGGCTTCCTGGAGCAGAGGAAGAAGTGAGTCAAGTCGAGGGAAGGCCAAAAAGTTTGCAAATGTTTATTGCCATCACTGCAGGGAGAAGGGTCACATCAGAAAATTTTGTCCAAAACTCAGAAAAGAGAGAAGGAAGGACAAAATAGATGATAGCAGTGATGATGATTGTGCAAACTCTGTTGAGGAGTTCAATGTTGTCTGTGAGGAAGAGATGGTCAACCTGAGAGCCCAGGAGACAAGCTGGGTGGTTGATAGTGCAGCCATTGTTCATGCGATGTCCATGCGAGAATTTTTCTCATCTTACACACCGGGTGACTATGGTGTGGTAAGAATGGGAAATGGTGACCTTTCCAAAGTTGTTGGAAAAGGAGATGTGTGCCTGGAGTTGATGCATGGTGTGAAGTTGCTGCTGCAGGATGTCAGGCATGTTCAAGAACTGTGCCTGAATCTTATCTCTGTAGACAAGTTGGATAGGGAAGGTTACTGCAACACCTTCCAGAATGGGCGATGGAAACTCACAAGAGGCTCGTTGGTGTTAGCTACGGGCAAGAAGCTGTCGAAGTTGAATGTGACAGAGGCCAAGATCTCCCCGGAGGTTGTTTACTTGGCGGAGAAAGGTGATACAATCGAATTGTGGCACAAGCAACTCGGTCACTGGAGTGAGAAGTCCATGGTGAAGTTGGCCCAGACAAAGCTTATCAGTAGCAGAGATGCTTTGTTCATTGAGGATGAGACCATCAAGAATGTTGTTGAAATTCCTTGTAGTGATACTAGCCTATCAAGCCTTGGGCTAGTGACTCCAACACCGGTACCTAGAGAAGTTGGAGAGGAAGTACAACATGATCAGCTGGAGATTGTTGAACCAGATGCTCTCGTGGAGGTTCAACTGAAAGTTGCTGATGAGGATGGTTGACCACCAGCCACGAACAGTTCTCCGATTCAAATGATGGGATCTGGTAGAGTTGTGCGTTACTCTACTAGATATCATTTGAATAGTGTTGTAATAATCACTGACGGGGGAGAACACAAGCAGAAGCTGATAAGAGCCATGCAAGGTGGGATGAAGTCCTTGTATGAGAAGAAGAGATTTGAGCCGGTGGAGTTGCCGAAAGGCTGCAGAGATTTGGAGAAGTGGGTGTTCAAGTTGAACACAACCGTCAGCCACATCTCAAAGCGAGACTAGTCACGAAAGGCTTTGGTCAAAGAATGAGCATTGACTTTGACAAGATTTTTTCACTGGTTGTGAAAATGACATCCATTGTTATTGTGCTGGGACTAGCAGCAAGTCTTAACCTGGAGGTTGAGAAATTGGATGTGTTCACCTTCCTTCATGGCGATTTGGAGGAAGAGACATGCCTGGATGATGTTAAGTTGGTTAGCTGTCATCATGCTAACAACTTTCTGTGGGCATCCAAGTTGTGCCCGCCTACTGACGGGGAGAAGGCGGAGATGGGAACATGTTTATGTACTTCAGCATTGGGAAGTATGATGTATGCCATGGTGTGTACAAAATCAGATATTGCTCAGACAGTTGGAGTCTTTAGTGTGTTTCTTTCCAAGCTGGGGAAGGAACACTGGGAAGCTGTGATGTAACATCCCATTTTGGCTAAAATCGTATTACTATCACTAGAAAAATTACACGATTTAAAATAGAGTGTTTTGATAGTATTTCGGCGAAAATCGGATTATCGATCGATCGGATAAGTATAATTTTATATATATATATATATATATATATATATTAATTATGATTTTCACACACGTCGTCGGGAGAGAAATTGCTTGGGGAACAAATAAAAATAATGAGAGGTGAAGCGGCAGGGGATAAAGGCCGCCCACCATCCTTTATTTATACACGTACAAAAACCATTCCCCCATCCATTTCTCATTTCTCCATTTCCCTTCCCCAAACCAGAAACAGAGAACGCGCACAGGGGTGCTCGGTAGGAAATTGCAAAGCTCAATTCTTGAGCGACAGTGATTCAAAAATCCCGTAAGTAATGCCTAATTCATCTATACATCATAGTTTATCGATTTAGAGTTTTAAAACGAGTTTTTGGATCAGGAATTTCTTGAGTTTCCGATCGAATGAATTAGGGTTTTGGAGTATCCGGAAGCCGGATTAACCCCAAATTTCATATACGAGCTTCCTGCAGTGAGGTAATCAATCTTCTAGTTCTAATCCATGAATTTCGGCAATTATTTAGGTCGGGGTCCAAATCGCTGAATTTAGCTCCGGCCAGGGTTTGATGTGGTTTTATCGAGAATTTGACCCGGAGCCTAGAACTAATATTGACGGGGATACTGCAGGGGATATTAGGACGGTCTCGGATTTTAATTCGGGGTTCGTTCGTGAAATCGACGTTTTAGTACGGGAAGGTTAAACCGGTGTGTGAACGACCAGAACTGGTGAGGGATTAGCACGGCATACCGGGTTTGTCGTATCACGATAATTATATTGATGCTTAGAATTGACCTAGGTGAACTAGAATGGCATGATTAGGGGTGTATGGACTTTTGTGCTATATGATGAACCCTGGACTGCTTTATGATATTATTGACTTGCCCTAATCGATATGGACCTGGCTTATGCTGATGATTGTGTATATGTTGCAAATTGTGGGCTTGACTGTTGATATGCCTTATGATGGTTCGAAAAGGTGTTTGGGTATGACTTTTCATGATTGTTGTATTTGGATGCACATGTGGGAAAATATATATTCCCTGGTGATATTATGATGTTTAAGGAGGATGACTTGCACGAGGGTTCACCCCGAGGAAGTGCAATTATACGACTCCTGTTTTACCTATGTTGAGCCAAGTATGGCCAGGTCAAGTTCATGTACAAGTAATGAATTATGATTAAGCAAGATGAGATATGAATCATGTATAAGGATACCAAATATGAGTGTGGTGGTCTCACGGTCAACTACATAGTAATTAGGGCTCCCTATGCTATTACTCTATTATGATATGTATGATAGTCACACCTCTCTTGTGGTGGTGACTGAAGATTTCTTATGAGATATGACCACACCCAGAGCGGTGTCGGGGTATGACTACACCCATAGTGGTGTGGGGTATGTATGACCACATCCGACGGGATGTTGGGGTATGTATGACTACATCCGACGGGATGTGGGGTATGTTTCCCGGGAGAGTTATTAGCATGGGAGTAGCCAGGCGCCTATAAGTAAAACATGATAAGATGCATATGCATAAGTCAATGTGGTTGAGTCTTTTGCCTATTGGAATGTCGGATGCCTGAGGTCTGATCCTAGTGTTTTGGCTTATTTGCTAGATGTATGGTAGAGGTATGCTCTGTTATGAACTCACGATGCTATGATTATCTCACTCAGCTATGAGCTGACCCTCTTTATCCTTTTTCTCTGCTTATGCCATGTGTAAGCAGATCATCATCAGCAGCAGTAGATAGGTGTATAGGTGGGAGCTGAGCAAGAGTTGAAGGCAAGATGAGGTATGGTCTTCAACTATTCTGTGCTTGGACTACTACTCGGGATTTTGGCCAGTGATCCACACCTTTTTGTAAAATGTTTTGAGAATGTTTTTCATGTGCATACTAGCTTCAGATGTAGGGTGAGATATCCACAGGTGTGGAAAGTTGATGATATGTGTATATTTATGTAATTATGTAAGTTGTGATGCTTATAACACGTATAAGTATGGTATGTAGTTGCAGAGTACGAAAGTGTGACTATGGCTATGAAAAGCCAATGCACATGGTTGTGAGTGTATATGTTTGTCTATGAATGCATGGATTTAGATGAATTATTTTGCAGGATCAGATGGAAGAACTGTTAGCCCATTACGCGAGTAATTCATGTCGAAATTTTATTTGGGTAGATTTTGATAATTAGTGTAACACCCGAGATTAATTCCGCTGCAATTGTATGAACAATATGATTAGGCAAAACGTATAGGATAGGGTGTTACAGTTTGGTATCAGAGCTGGTTTGTTTTCTGCATTATGGGTATGTTACTTTCACTCTTGAGGACTGATCACCCTCGAAAGGGGAGGGAGTACTCCATACCTGTAGTATTTGCATAAACTTTCCAGGATTGGGACCAAAGGTGATGATGTGTTGCATAGTCAGTTGCATATGGTCAAACATGATTTTGAGCATTGGAAAGAATCTAAAAATGTTATGGTCTAAAAGATTTTTGAAATTTATGTGGAGTTTTAATCTTGTTTTACAAGTTATTATTTTGGAGAAAGTTTTAATGGTGTGTGGATCAAGTTATGGCCAATATTTCCTTGTAGCTCGCACAGAAGTTGTTCTAGAAATCCTACTAACCAAGCGACAAGCATGGTGGCTAGCTATGCAATGCAGTTGGGTTTAGGCTGTGCCAACATGATGAGTTGGGATGGTAGATATTTGAATAGAGATATGAATCTTGATGATGTTGTGGTAACCATTTTGTAGATTTATATAACCTTGTGTTAGTGGTAATCTACCTTGCAGGTTAATAACTTGGTTTAGTGAATTATGCTTTTGAACTTGTTGATGTGCTTATGTTGTGATAACCCAGTATAGGTTTTTGAAACCTTATATTGGGAACTTGAGGTGTTATGTGTTTATTTATGTACTTCAGATCTCCTAACCTAAGAGTTTGGTAGTAACAAGATATGTAGTAGTATATGTTAGGAGGGGAACGGACAGATGCATAGTATTAACTCAAGGTTAGATTTCGGGGACGAAATCTTTTAAGGAGGGGAGAATTGTAACATCCCATTTTGGCTAAAATCGTATTACTATCACTAGAAAAATTACACGATTTAAAATAGAGTGTTTTGATAGTATTTCGGCGAAAATCGGATTATCGATCGATCGGATAAGTATAATTTTATATATATATATATATATATATATATATTAATTATGATTTTCACACACGTCGTCGGGAGAGAAATTGCTTGGGGAACAAATAAAAATAATGAGAGGTGAAGCGGCAGGGGATAAAGGCCGCCCACCATCCTTTATTTATACACGTACAAAAACCATTCCCCCATCCATTTCTCATTTCTCCATTTCCCTTCCCCAAACCAGAAACAGAGAACGCGCACAGGGGTGCTCGGTAGGAAATTGCAAAGCTCAATTCTTGAGCGACAGTGATTCAAAAATCCCGTAAGTAATGCCTAATTCATCTATACATCATAGTTTATCGATTTAGAGTTTTAAAACGAGTTTTTGGATCAGGAATTTCTTGAGTTTCCGATCGAATGAATTAGGGTTTTGGAGTATCCGGAAGCCGGATTAACCCCAAATTTCATATACGAGCTTCCTGCAGTGAGGTAATCAATCTTCTAGTTCTAATCCATGAATTTCGGCAATTATTTAGGTCGGGGTCCAAATCGCTGAATTTAGCTCCGGCCAGGGTTTGATGTGGTTTTATCGAGAATTTGACCCGGAGCCTAGAACTAATATTGACGGGGATACTGCAGGGGATATTAGGACGGTCTCGGATTTTAATTCGGGGTTCGTTCGTGAAATCGACGTTTTAGTACGGGAAGGTTAAACCGGTGTGTGAACGACCAGAACTGGTGAGGGATTAGCACGGCATACCGGGTTTGTCGTATCACGATAATTATATTGATGCTTAGAATTGACCTAGGTGAACTAGAATGGCATGATTAGGGGTGTATGGACTTTTGTGCTATATGATGAACCCTGGACTGCTTTATGATATTATTGACTTGCCCTAATCGATATGGACCTGGCTTATGCTGATGATTGTGTATATGTTGCAAATTGTGGGCTTGACTGTTGATATGCCTTATGATGGTTCGAAAAGGTGTTTGGGTATGACTTTTCATGATTGTTGTATTTGGATGCACATGTGGGAAAATATATATTCCCTGGTGATATTATGATGTTTAAGGAGGATGACTTGCACGAGGGTTCACCCCGAGGAAGTGCAATTATACGACTCCTGTTTTACCTATGTTGAGCCAAGTATGGCCAGGTCAAGTTCATGTACAAGTAATGAATTATGATTAAGCAAGATGAGATATGAATCATGTATAAGGATACCAAATATGAGTGTGGTGGTCTCACGGTCAACTACATAGTAATTAGGGCTCCCTATGCTATTACTCTATTATGATATGTATGATAGTCACACCTCTCTTGTGGTGGTGACTGAAGATTTCTTATGAGATATGACCACACCCAGAGCGGTGTCGGGGTATGACTACACCCATAGTGGTGTGGGGTATGTATGACCACATCCGACGGGATGTTGGGGTATGTATGACTACATCCGACGGGATGTGGGGTATGTTTCCCGGGAGAGTTATTAGCATGGGAGTAGCCAGGCGCCTATAAGTAAAACATGATAAGATGCATATGCATAAGTCAATGTGGTTGAGTCTTTTGCCTATTGGAATGTCGGATGCCTGAGGTCTGATCCTAGTGTTTTGGCTTATTTGCTAGATGTATGGTAGAGGTATGCTCTGTTATGAACTCACGATGCTATGATTATCTCACTCAGCTATGAGCTGACCCTCTTTATCCTTTTTCTCTGCTTATGCCATGTGTAAGCAGATCATCATCAGCAGCAGTAGATAGGTGTATAGGTGGGAGCTGAGCAAGAGTTGAAGGCAAGATGAGGTATGGTCTTCAACTATTCTGTGCTTGGACTACTACTCGGGATTTTGGCCAGTGATCCACACCTTTTTGTAAAATGTTTTGAGAATGTTTTTCATGTGCATACTAGCTTCAGATGTAGGGTGAGATATCCACAGGTGTGGAAAGTTGATGATATGTGTATATTTATGTAATTATGTAAGTTGTGATGCTTATAACACGTATAAGTATGGTATGTAGTTGCAGAGTACGAAAGTGTGACTATGGCTATGAAAAGCCAATGCACATGGTTGTGAGTGTATATGTTTGTCTATGAATGCATGGATTTAGATGAATTATTTTGCAGGATCAGATGGAAGAACTGTTAGCCCATTACGCGAGTAATTCATGTCGAAATTTTATTTGGGTAGATTTTGATAATTAGTGTAACACCCGAGATTAATTCCGCTGCAATTGTATGAACAATATGATTAGGCAAAACGTATAGGATAGGGTGTTACATGTGAAGTGGATCCCCAAATCACACATCTAAATAGGTTAATTCCTAAATAAATTAGGTAATAGTGTTAAGGCCCAAATCACACAAAACTAATGAACATTCAATCAAACATCCCTCCCCGTCGACCACTTGTTGATGAGAATCAGGCCATCTCATCCATAATTTATTTAGGAATTAACCTATTTACAAACATCCCTCCCCGTCGACCACTTGTTGATGGGAATCAGGTCATCTCATCCATAATTTATTTAGGAATTAACCTCACGATCTAAATAGGTTAATTCCTAAATAAATTATGGATGAGATGGCCTGATTCCCATCAACAAGTGGTCGACGGGGAGGGATGTTTGATTGAATATTCATTAGTTTTGTGTGATTTGGGCCTTAACACTATTACCTATTTTATTGCATCCTGGTCTCTCGTTGTCCAGTACTCCAGTGTAAACCAAAAAGTGTGATGCTGCCACCTCACCTTTGACTACACATTGGGCCTTTTGTCCGCATTAGCACTAACCCTTTAGCTGGATTTTGGAACCATGATATCCAAGCCCAAGTAAGTGTTATAGATAATGGCCCACCTTTCAACTAACTAGAAGGAAAGGAAATTACTATTTATTCCTGGGAAAAAGGCCTGAACAATTAACCGTTCAGCAGTCCAAACTACAATAGGCGCCAAGTGGAGTCAAAAGGAAGCCGGCAACCGATGAAGGCGTCGGGGAAAAGGAAGGGAAACAGAACCGAGCGAAGAACTGCAGCAGCCTAACTATCGACAATGGATTCTCTGGTAGCTAGCTACGGATCTTCCGATGAAGATGAACCCCAACAACAACGACAAGAATCTCGCCGCCATGAAAGGCAATCACCTAGCTATTCTGCCCCTTCCCAGTCCTCACTTCGAGGAAGACCTTCTCTCCCTATTTCTCTGCCCTTCTGCGCCCTAAATCCTCATCTTCTTCATCGCCGTCAATCTTCTCTTCTCCCCTTCCTCCCCCCGAATCTTAAACTTCCGCTCACCACCCCTTCTCCAACCCTAATCCCAAGCGAATCGTCCAATTCAAACCCCCTCCTCTTATCACCTACCCCGATCAAGATGATGAAGATGAACAACCAGTTCGCCCTAGCAAATCAACCACCATTGATTCTTCCTTCGTCAAATCGTTCCTCTTCAGCATTCCCGCGCCCAGAAGCCCCTCCTCCTTAGGCGCTCTCCCTTCCTCCTCCAGTTCCAGCCGAAGATCCATTCTTCAGACCAGCACTCCCTGCTCAATCCCCCAAGATTCGACACTCGCCACCATTACTCAATCATCCGCCGATCAAAATGTAGGAAACACAACGAGTTGTGATTATTTCGATCATCATAGGTACGATGGGAGCAGCTGCGCTGCTGGAATGGAGCAGACGATTGATGGAACCTATGGTGAGTATTACCCTGCTGACTACAGAAACAATTGGGATGACGTATCAATGGCGGCAGTGGTGGCAGCAGATGATAGCGTTGGGAGGTTCATGTGAGGGAAGAGGGGAAGGAATGAGAAGCCCATTGAGATAATCGAAGCGGGAGGAGGTGACCAAGAACATGCCTATGGCGGATCAAGTTAATTCGACTGAGATTGCCTTTAGGTCAGCATACTAGGTACATTATTGTTGGGCGCATCGGGTGAGAATAGCGGGTAAATATATTGGATTAAAAAATTTCAGACTTGTAAAAAGTTCCCAGATAAGTTGGACCTGGCGGCAAGCCTCCAGAATTACGGTAACCAACTTCCTTAGACCAATTTACTTCGGTAATTTAATAACACAATATACTACGACTATTCTCAAAATGACAACAAGCATAGCAATAATAAATGGCACCGAGGATTTACGTGGTATCCCCTTAACTTAAGGGGCAGTCCACGGGAACAGCAGCTCTGGATATTTCTTCACTATATCAATGGAGAGGGGATGCCTGAAATGAGGCTACTGCCTCTGCCTTTTATAGGCAAATGGGAGGCAAAGGGAGTTGAATTCCCATCTGCAAACTCACCTACCGAAATGCAACTTTCGGTGCTTTAATTAAATTATTTTTTAACTTTCCACCGCCAACTTTTGACTTCTGCACCTTCTTTTTTTCTTTTTACCATTTGGCGGGCCCAACAAATCTCCCCCGCCCGACAACATGGGAAATTTCATCATCCCAGTCGCTGATCAACAGACTCAAACTCAGTCTGTCACAGAACAGCTGCAGTTGTTCCTGTTGGAACAACACCTTACAAACTTCTGTTGCTACAATGTACTCAACCTCCATGGAAAGAGCTACACAACTTTGTAGCCTTGACTGCCACCATATTGCTCCCCCTGATATCGTAATCAGGTATCTAGAAGTAGACCTGGGGATCCACTTCACAGCTTCCCAGTGTTCCTTCCCCAGCTTGGAAAGAAACACACTAAAGACTCCAACTGTCTGAGCAATATCTGATTTTGTACACACCATGGCATACATCATACTTCCCAATGCTGAAGTACATAAACATGTTCCCATCTCCGCCTTCTCCCCGTCAGTAGGCGGGCACAACTTGGATGCCCACACAAAGTTGTTAGCATGATGACAGCTAACCAACTTAACATCATCCAGGCATGTCTCTTCCTCCAAATCGCCATGAAGGAAGGTGAACACATCCAATTTCTCAACCTCCAGGTTAAGACTTGCTGCTAGTCCCAGCACAGTAACAATGGATGTCATTTTCACAACCAGTGAAAAAATCTTGTCAAAGTCAATGCTCATTCTTTGACCAAAACCTTTCGTGACTAGTCTCGCTTTGAGATGTGGCTGACGGTTGTGTTCAACGTGCTTCAACTTGAACACCCACTTCTCCAAAGCTCTGCAGCCTTTCGGCAACTCCACCAGCTCAAATCTCTTCTTCTCATACAAGGACTTCATCCCACCTTGCATGGCTCTTATCAGCTTCTGCTTGTGTTCATTAATAGCTTCAACAAAGCTATCTGGTTCTCCCCCGTTAGTGATTATTACAACACTATTCAAATGATATCTAGTAGAGTAACGCACAACTCTACCAGATCCCATCATTTGAATCGGAGAACCGTTCGTGGCTGGTGGTCGACCATCCTCATCAGCAACTTTCAGTTGAACCTCCACGAGAGCATCTGGTTCAACAATCTCCAGCTGATCATGTTGTACTTCCTCTCCAACTTCTCTAGGTACCGGTTTTGGAGTCACTAGCCCAAGGCTTGATAGGCTAGTATCACTACAAGGAATTTCAACAACATTCTTGATGGTCTCATCCTCAATGAACAAAGCATCTTTGCTACTGATAAGCTTTGTCTGGGCCAACTTCACCATGGACTTCTCACTCCATTGACCGAGTTGCTTGTGCCACAATTCGATTGTGTCACCTTTCTCCGCCAAGTTAACAACCTCAAGGGAGATCTTGGCCTCTGTCACATACAACTTCGACAGCTTCTTGCCCGTAGCTAACACCACCGAGCCTCTTGTGAGTTTCCATCGCCCATTCTGGAAGGTGTTGCAGTAACCTTCCCTATCCAACTTGTCTACGGAGATCAGATTCAGGCGCAGTTCTTGAACATGCCTGACATCCTGCAGCAGCAACTTCACACCATGCATCAACTCCAGGCACACATCTCCTTTTCCAACAACTTTGGAAAGGTCACCATTTCCCATTCTTACCACACCATAGTCACCCGGTGTGTAAGATGAGAAAAATTCTCGCTTGGACATCGCATGAACAGTGGTTGCACTATCAACCACCCAGCTTGTCTCCTGGGCTCTCAGGTTGACCATCTCTTCCTCACAGACAACATTGAACTCCTCAACAGAGTTTGCACAATCATCATCACTGCTATCAACTATTTTGTCCTTCCTTCTCTCTTTTCTGAGTTTTGGACAAAATTTTCTGATGTGGCCCTTCTCCCTGCAGTGATGGCAATAAACATTTGCAAACTTGTTGGCCTTCCCTCGACTTGACTCACTTCTTCCTTTGCTCCAGGAAGCCACTGCCAGAACGTCTGGTTGTGAAGATGATGCACCTTGTGATCTTCTCCGCATCTCTTCATTCAGGACTCCACTTTTGACAGCCTCCATGCTGACAATTCCGTCTTTAGCAGAGTTGGTGAGCGATATCTTCAACGTCTCCCACGATTCTGGAAGGGAAGCCAGAACCAGGAGAGCGATCACCTCATCTTCCATCTTTATGCCCATGTCGGACAACTGATCAACAGTCCCTTGAATCTCATTCAAGTGATCCGCCAAGGACGTCTCTTCCTTGTATTTCATCTGCATCAACTTGGTCAGATAAAATTATTTGTTGTTGCCGGTCTTTGATGCATAAAGTCCATCCAGCTTGCTCCACAGAGTTTTTGCATCATTCTCATCGCAAATGTGGTTGTACACGTTATCATCGACAAACTGTCGAATGAAACTGCACACTTGCTGATGCTTGAACTCCTAATCCTCGTCAGATTTGCCCACAGGTTTAGCCGAGCTAAATACCGGCAAATGCAACTTCGTCACGAACAGGAGATCCTTCATCTTGTTTCTCCAGATGTGATAGTTTGAGCCATTCAAACTGACCATCTTGCTTGTTCTCGCCTCCATCGAACGTGGCTCTGATACCACTTGTTGGGCGCATCGGGTGAGAATAGCGGGTAAATATATTGGATTAAAAAATCACACACTTGCAAAAAGTTCCCAGATTAGTTGGACCTGGCGGCAAGCCTCCAGAATTATGGTAACCAACTTCCTTAGACCAATTTACTTCGGTAATTTAATAACACAATATACTACGACTATTCTCAAAATGACAACAAACATAGCAATAATAAATGGCACCGAGGATTTACGTGGCATCCCCTTCACTTAAGGGGCAGTCCACGGGAACAGCAGCTCTGGATATTTCTTCACTATATCAATGGTAGGTTACAGAGATTTTCTACACAAGAAAATAGAACTCACGGCGTTTCCCAAACAACCTCACTATTTTCACTCACAAGAAAATCTCCTATCTACCCAGGTTATGAAAACGTTTCATAACCAAAACCCGCAGAAGAAATATTTACAGGAGCAGAGCAAGCAACGGGAAAAAGTGGAATTGAAAATGGAGAGGGGATGCCTGAAATGAGGCTACTGCCTCTGCCTTTTATAGGCAAATGGGAGGCAAAGGGAGTTGAATTCCCATCTGCAAACTCACCTACCCAAATGCAACTTTCGGTGCTTTAATTAATTTTTTTTTTAACTTTCCACCGCCTACTTTTGACTTCTGCACCTTCTTTTTTTCTTTTTACCATTTGGCGGGCCCAACAATTATGTAATAATTAATCCATCGTCATCATTTGTTCGTTTACCATCCTGGGTTGTAGCTATGTGGTGTTATATACGTGAATAGTTTAGGATTGGAGTTTATGCTTATGAGACTCGTTCAAGAGCAGGGTTATTGAGATTCAATTCCAAATTGGAATGTTTTCATGGAAAATCGAACAAATGGTTAGATTTTGATAACACTATGGACATGGAAGTTGAGAAGTGTCAAACTTTCTTCTGCAAGCCTTAGATGGTTTGTGGATTTAGAGCATAGAAATGGGTTCGTAGGAAAACCTAAAATGCTCATGCACGGTTCAACAAATGATTTGAACTTTATAACACGATGAACATATAAGTTGAAAAGTTCAAGCTTTCTTCTAAAGGCTTTGATGGTCCATTGATTGTGTTGCTATTACTTGTTTAGCAAATGATTACTACTTCATAAGAAGATGAGGATAGAAGTGAAAATTTCAAGCTTTCTTCTACAAGCTTAGGTGGTTTGTGGATTTAGACTGTAGAAAGGGGGTCGTGGGAAAAGTTGAATGCTTATGTAGGGGAATGTTGTGTTATTATTGCTAGTTGAGCAATCTCGCAATTAGATATTATTATATATAAAGTTGAAGCATAGTTACTGTTGCCTAAAAATAGTAAAAAATATACTATTTTGATATCTCAAATTTTATTAAATTACAACTTAGTCATTATAATGTATGTCGCAACCGTCCCTCCGGGGGGTCCGATGTCGTCGCGTCGGCATATTTGGGAGTCGCCATCGATCTTACTTGGAGTGGATCGAACACTCTTCTGTTGGTTCTAACCTTAGGGTCAGAACCGAGATATGGTCTGCGATTAAGAGATTCAGGTTCGGGAGTACGGTTACGTGTGGGGAAGTGAAATCACACCCCACAACGCCCTAAATCGGTACTACTTAAGTCGATAAGTTTTATATGTGTTGGGTGTATCTTTAGTAATTATTTTATATTTTTGGGGACCCACTGGACCATTTAATAATTTTATCGTATTAGTTGTAATTTAATTATACGCCCACTGACGTAAAAAAATTTAAAGATAAAGTTAGTTGATTAGTTGGACTCGAACCTTTCGGTTGCCTACGTACCCGTTAGACGGGATCAAAGTCCACGTAGTTCGTTAGTGACTTTGATGATTTAAAATGTTATTATTACCACGTTCCGCTGATCGTGGTTTTCGTATCCAAATTTATTGTTAATAAAATTTAAGTTGATATTATGAAATTATGAAAATATAATATAAGTATTTTAGTTATTAAAAGGAGATTTGATTTGATGTATTAGAAAATAAACGAGATAAACTTAATCCGCAATTCTACATTTCGTATTTGGATTTTTAAAAAATAAAATTAAACAAGATGATTATGTTTACACATGATGGGCCAGCAGCCCAAATGGTTGAGGCGCAAGTTGTACAACACCCCCGATCGCTAGGACACGGGTTCGAAATCCTGCTGCAACCACTTTTTTGTTTCTCGTTTTATTTTAGAGAAAAGGGGAAGGGTAGTTTCGAACTTTCACCAAAACACGGTGGCAGGGAGAGTAATATTGAGGAAACCCTAAGGGTAATTTGGTCGTTTCAAATGGCATGGTATATAAACTCTAAACGAAACCCTTGTCGGCTCCTAGACTGAGCGGCCGCCTTCTCTCTCTCGATTCCACTCTACCCCTCTCTCTCTCTCTCTTCTTCTCCTCCAGAGAAGAGAAAATCAAAACCCTAGCCACCAAAGTGCCGCCCTCTCCTTCTTCCTCCTCTTCTCGTCCTCTCTTCCAGACCAACGCCGCCCTCACACTCTCTCGGCCCTTCTCCTCCCTTCTCACCTGTAAACTCGACAAAAACGAAAGAAAGGAAGAAAAAGATCGCCTTCTTTCTCTTCTCGTCTCGCTGGCCATAACCGACCCAGAAGCTTAAAGAAAGGAAAGAACCTTTTGGTTCTTCCATCTCCAAACCTCGAGCAGACATACCCCACAAAACCTATCCCATTCCGATGTGCTTCTCCTCTCTCGGCGTGGGACAGAGAACCAAACAACGACGACCCTAAATCAATGGGTTCGCTCAGGATAAAGGTAAAGACGGCATGCATGCCTCCTTTTAGATTTGTTTTTTTTAATGTTTTACGATTCCGATAATTTCATGTTTTCTGGGTTTTCGGCTTAGAGGGAGAGGAAGGAGGAGAGTGGGCTTCGCCACCGAGGCAACCGTTGCCGTCGGCGATAGACTCCGCCGGACTCCCTCAGTTCCTTTTCTCGGTGAGTTTGACAATGGGTTTTGATTAGATTTTCTTTGGTTAGTTTCTTCGGGATTGAAATCTAACACTGCTGATTGGGTTGGAATGCAAATTAGAGGAGACCGAGATCTGGGTGATGTTCTCCCATCTCACGACCTTGTACGATTTAAAGGTAAAATTGAAGATGAGATTTGGTTTTTAACGGCTTTAGGTTCTGGGTTTTAATTAGCTAGGAATTAGTTTCTTAATCTGCTAGCTGAATTGGTGTTTTATGGTCAAATTTAGTAAATCGTTTGTTTTGCTGGGTTTATTAACTATGAAATTATTTTAAGATAGATAGAAACCACAACCTCTGCTTATGATTTCTGAATAAATTTAGATAACCGAAAATCACAGCCTCTGCTTGTGATTCTAGAATGGAAGAAAAAAGTTGTTCTTGATGGGGTTTATCTAGCAAAAGTTTTATCAGGATTACCAATGAAAAACCAATGTTTGATAAACTTGAAAACTATTCAGAGCTAACTGAAAGTCTTAACCATTGCTAATGATTTCATATTTGAAGAAACTATTGTAGTATGCGTTGGTTTAATATGTTTTGTATTGTAGAAAGTTTGTGTTCCTGATTATTATACTGTACTTTAAGGATGATAGAAAAAGACATAGCCTCTACTTAGGACCTTGTCTTTAGAACGAAAGGTTCTATTATAAGATATGATCGGATTTGAAGGTGTTCCCTAGAAAACGAAAGAAAATGTCTTTCTATGATAGCCTCCTAAAACTGAGTTTGTAATGAATCTGAGTCTGTTATTTTTTGCTATTATCATGAGGATTGGAAATGGATTCTCTTGTTGGGAATTCAACTATGCTTGAACTAGAGGGACGTACTCACCTTTAGGACTAACTTATTACAGATTATAACAGGGAATACAGCTCATATATATATATATATATATATATATATATAATGAGTGCAAAATACAAAGGTGATTCACATCTAAATTATTACTAAGATATGTTAGCAAAGCATATGTAGATCAGGTTAGTAAAGGTATGTTTACATGAGTTTGTTTAAAACGAGAAAATGTTGATGGAAGCTAGATTTGTGCCTTGATTTGTGCAGCCAAAATACAAAGGTGGCCGTCCTACTCTTCTCAGGAGGTAGCAGCCATGATTTGTGCCTGAATTTGGTTTTACTTCTTTTTGTTGCAGCTTGTTGTGTGGTGAGCCTTGAGTGGCCCTTTGAAGAGGTGGCTGATACCGACTTGCAGGAGGAAGCAGGCTTTTTTCTTGACCTTTGGGATAGGATATGGATTAGGAAAATGGTTGACCTTCGTTGACCTTCGTTAAGGTTCCTCTTAACCTTGATTGGTTTAATTAACTAAGAAGGTTAACTATAAAAAAAAATTAATTTGTACATCCGAATTTATGGAAAATGGTCTTGGTGTTTTAGGCTTTAATCGGTGATCTTTCGTTGCTTGCTAATCAAGTTTTGGTTTCGGCAAATTCTGGGTTTTGGATTTGATAGGCCAAAGTTTAAAAAACAGACTAGGTTTTAACCAAAACAAAAACCATGCACCTATGTGCTTTGATGATATATGCAGTTTTGATTGTATTTAGTTTAAATCTATGAAAATTAAGTATATTTATCTTGCATGATCTAAGTAGTAAATGGAATTAATTTGGTGTAATGAAGATGGTAACTGCAACTGTTGACATCTATAAACCGCTGTAACTGCTTGCGATTTTTATTGGACTCATGGTTGATTTGTGGGTTTTGAAATCTGAAATTTATTGCGTTTATAGTATTGGAGTGTTAACTTTGTTCCCTAGTCAAAATGGAAAATATATGGCACAAATAGTACTGTGTAGTGTGTATAATCAATAGGGCTAATACCACTGGAATACCCGAACTATTAACTTTGTGCCATTTGTGTCCTAAAGTATTCGATATGACAATTGTGTCCCAACGTTTGGTAGTTTTGTGTCATTTACGTCCTGACAATTTCGTTGACCGTTATAGATAACGGTTGACCAAACGGTCAACCATAAAATGTTGACTGTTGGTTACATGGCACATATGTGGCAGCCACATCTGCGCCACGTCAGCTGCCACATCAGATTATTATTTTTAAATTAAAATTAAATAAAAATAAAAGCTAATCCTTTTCTTCCTCATCTCAGATTCACCATAGCCGCTCAAATTTTGAAACACGATGGACAGGGGAAAGATTCTGTTCAACCTCGCTACAAAGAAGGAATTGTGTGTGGGAGATCGATCCACTGGCCATCCCCAATCATGAACCTGCAATCCCGCTCCTCGTCCTTCCTGCCGCCGCGGCCCGACCTAGCTGCTCGTCCTCCCCTTGACTGCAAAATCTGTCGCCGCCACCGCCAGAAGAATCGCCGCTGGGATCTGAGGATAAGCGGATGGAAGAGCCGCCACCGAAGCCACTGCTGCAAACAATGTTTCGGCTCCGATCAATTTGATGATGCCATGGATTATTCCTCGACCCTCGTTTTCGTCTCCATGGGTAATATCTTGGAGGGGATCAAGGCGACGCGCTTGCAATCCCTAATTTCGAGTTTGGGGATCTGGACGGGATTGGCGGCAGAGAGAATTGCTACTTGTCGGGACATGCAGCTGGAGAAAGGGGTGTTGCTGAAGTGGGGAGCTGAGTTCGGAAGGACGCTGCGGATTTGTATGGTCGCTGGTTGGTGGGATTTGTCCAGTAAAAGTGAAGAACCGTTGCCGCCGTCCACCCTAGGCAAGTACCCTTCTCCATGCTTTTCCTGGATTTGCGACAATGGGTGGAAGGGTTGCACGGCTGCCGAAAACCCCAAATCCCACCGTAACAGAGGATGGTGACACGATGAGCTTGGCGGCGGCGAGGGTCGATGTTCACTTCGAGGTGCTCGGCGGCGGCGATTATGGAGCGGATGGAAGGGGATTAATTTTAGGGTTGGGAGGGTGCAAAAAATAATCCACAAATCATATATGTTTTTATTTTTTATTTTTGTAATTTTCTTTTTTTTATATGAAAAATAATTATAGATTAATATTATAAATTCCACTTCAGATGCCACATCAGCGCTTACTGGATTTTCTGTTAAAAACTAACGGTCAACGCCGGTCAACTCTAACGGAGAAATAGTTTAGGACACAATTGTCATATCGAATACTTTAGGACACAAATGACACAAAGTTAATAGTTCGGGTTTCCCAGTGGTATTAGCCCTAATCAATATGAGTAGTTGATATATTTTCCCATCTTTCCCAACGTTCATTAGAGCCATTGATCTTCCCTGTTGCCGTAGTGATTGTCGTGAATTAACACTGAAGGTACTATTTGTCAGAATTGTTGAATCAATTCGAATACATTCTCGATTCTGATCCCCTCATGTAAGCATTGTCATCAAATTCGATTCATGAAGTTTTCCCTTCGTTCAATTTATTCGCTCAACCTTATGTTCAATTTTGTTTTATGGCTGCTTTGGTGCTCCTTCGTGCTCAGCAACGAAGTAGGGTTCATTCACCCTTCGAAATTTGCGACATTGGAGAAAGATTCTGAATCTGGTAGCTCACGATTGAAAGCCTCGGATGCGCTGGATGGTGGAGATGGGAGCTTCTGGATTCGAGATCACAAACTGGGCATTTCTTCGGAGGTTGTTCTCCGATTGTACAAGGCTGCCAGAGAACAATTCATGAATGCAATTGCAGAATACAAGAAACTCGGCGACCTATCTCTTCCTTCTGCTGAAGCTCTAGGAATTGTTGTTATGAAATGCAGCAAAACACTTTTGTTGTTAAACTATGATTTCGGGACTGCTTGGAATTCCAGGTAACCAATTTGAAAATTTCTATATTTATATGAGTCTGGTTGATTTGAATCATTATGATCCGGAAATGATAGATTCGCACCTGTGTTATAAACCCTATAGTTGCAGCTTGTTAATGCCCAATGTGCCTCTCTGTTCTTGTTTTTATTTTATTTTTATGAATCACTGTTCTTGATGCAAATACCAGAAAGTTAATCTTATCAAATAAGACACAAGCGTCGATGTTCACATACGAGCTCCGCTTATCTGCCCTTGTTCTTTCGTATTCAACCAAGAGCGAGCAAGCATGGAGCCATAGGTAATATTCTTGAAGTACTAGTTGATTTTCTTCCAGTGTTGTTTATCTGCTGAACTGCATGAGTTAACTTGTTCTATGCATTTTTCCTTCGTTTTTTGGCAGGAGGTGGGTGATCAAGAATATGGCCAGAAATCTTACAACTTTGCAAGAGATTTTGAGGGAAGAATCTGACCTGGTGGAGAAGATAGCAGAGGTTTATATTAATTTCAAGAAATGCATAGTAGTGATTCATGAAGGTTTACAACTTCTAATACTAAAGAAGCATACTTTTACGTGACAATTGCATTACGAAATTTTAAAAATTGGAAAAGAAAAGGGGAAAAAGAAAGCATCATCTTTGAAGTTTATTAATTTCATATTTGATTGTGGGATTTTTCCAGACATGACTAGGTGTATGCATGTAATGTTAGACTTTCATTTTTCACTCCATACAAGTGGTTTTGAACACATCTCTGGTTTACTAATTCTTGGGCGTGTGTGCTATTGATCGCTACTCTAAACTTTTCTGCCTTGCTATCTATGCAGAGATCAAAGATGAACTATCGTGCATGGAATCATCGCTGCTGGTTGGTTTCTTACATGGATAGAGAACATGTTCGTTTCTTAGATTAGGCAAGTTTTGTTATTTATAACGTCATGACAAATTGGCCCTCATGTATGACTAGTATGTAAGAATTTCAGTCCACTGTCTTAAATTGGGCAACTTTTTCTTTTAACTTTCTCCTGGTGTTTATACATTCTCGTTCTAAAACTTTTTTGGGTATTTTGGTTCATACCTGATGATGCATTTCACAGGCATCTATGAGCTGCTCTATCTAGGTGTCCTGTCTGTCAGCTTAAGCAAAAATTGCTTTTCCAGGTGATACACGAACTGAAGCAATCCAAAACGTGGGCTAGGTTACATGTTGCTGATCATTCTTGCTTTCATTATCGCATGGTGAGTACAACTAGCGTGGACCCCGGCCAGTTGGCCGGAGGAAGGTGAGGTATGAAATTTTATAATGTAATTGGGTGTATAGCTTATTGTTGTATAGTTTTTTTTTGGGAAACTCGTGATAAAAATAGTGAATTTTAGCATGAAAGAGACATGAATGATGCAATGGATCAAAAATCGGCCTTATGAACCAAAATCAAGTACATGTTACCTTGTGAAACAATATTGTTTCTGGTAATATGATGAGGTGGAGTAAGTTTTATAGAAACCGAATTCCAGAAAATTGAATAAAAAATCGCCTATCCCGTCAGTTTTCGGGAAATGAGCATCTCACAATCGTTGCTAGCTTTTACTCGGCCCGTTGGTCGATTAATTTGCTTTATAAAACTTTCATCTTGTCGTCATTGTGCTTTCTAATTTTTGTTAGGCCATGATAAAATCTAAGGAAATCAAGAACGAACAACACGATTTGGGATAGGAATCGCCGTTGTTGTATCCCTAGAAAATGGTGGTAAACACAGACTCACCTGCCAAACTGGTTTGGATTGAGATTTTTATCGGGTATCAGGGAACCATGTGATTATAAATTAGACTTGATCAAAACGGGCCAAAACTTGAAATTCATCATGCTTGAGTGACCCATGCCAAATTCTAATTATTCTTTACTTTTAAACTTTCTATTTGAAAATAAAAAATAGTGAAAGAAAATAGACGACTGCAATTCTCCATTTGCGCATCACTTATTCGGGAATTAAACCAAATAGATCGTTCTGTTTAGTTTTTTACTAACAAATACCAAACGATTCCCTATAAAATACACTTTAATTTGATCATTATGATATCAAATAATTATATAATATATATTTGAAATGATAAAAATTGGAATAATTGGGTTGGCCGAGGTTGAACCATTGAATACCTTTAAAATACATTATATTTTAGCCACTAAGATATAAAATAATAGTATAATATATATATTATGCCAGAGAAAATAGCTTGTTTTAGAATGACAAACCAATGATGTTCATTTGTTTTACTTGATGGCCAAATCCCATGTAGGTCAGTCCCATTCAACTCTTTTATTTTATGGTTAGCGGTTAGCCCATTAGATACCATGCATTAGTTTATTGTTAAATTTTTTTATTTTTAGCAATAAAAATGAGTATTGTTTTTGTCTTTTCATATATATTTTATCACCACGGAGAAATAAAAGGACTTAAAGAAAACAATTGACACTCCCGGACCCGTTTAAATCCGCATGTGTACTGTAAGTTGGCCCATTCTACAGAGGAAAGAGAAAAAAAATTGACACTCCCTATTCTACCTTTCCTACAAACGCTTCTGGAGCAGAGAATTTGAAATGGGAGAAGGGTGTTTTCCTCCCTGCTATTATATGTTTTTAATTTAAAAAGATACAACAAATGTAATTAGTGTGATTGGTTATGATCCTTGCTTTTCTTTAAAATGGTCATGGTTCGAATCCCAGTACGTGTCTTTTTAGTGAATAAAAAAAGTAATTGTGAAGACCAAAATGTCCTTCCTACTTTCACTCTCGTTGCAGGAAATTTGAAATGGGGCTCCCGTTTTTCCCTTCGGTGTATTATATTATGTGTAGATCCTTGAACATTTAAAAGAGAGCTCATGAGAGAAACCTATGTATAATTTTACGAGTATTCATTCCATGACATTTCTAGCATCTTGTCACAGTTTGAGTTATCACCTAATTGCAGCGACTAATCATTAGAATTTTAGAGGATTGCTGCCGTAAGCAAGAAGAGGGGTCTTGTGATTCTTGTGTTGAAGTTTATCTGATCTGGCAGGTATAATGTCTGAACTTTCATATTCACTGCCATAATTTATTAACTCTTTTTTAATTATTAATCGAGATTGCACAATTTGTGAGTTAATAACTCCGATGCTGCTGTTTCTATCAGGAGGAGCTTGACTGGAATGAAGAATTAATAAAGCGTTATTTAGGAAGGGAGGTATTTTTCTCAAGCCCATTTAAAATATGTGAATATAGGGGATCTTGACAAACATGAAAATCGATTACTGCGTTCTGCAAATTAAAGTAGTTGTGGAATTGTTTCTGATCACTTTGTTCCCATTGTAACCTGAGTTTCCTCCAAAGCTAACTCCCACCCCAAATCCCTTTTTGTTCACAGGCTCTATGGCTCTACCGTCGCTTTCTCTCCTTATCATGGATAAGGCATTTCACAAGCGATGTCAACGACGTGTTTTCCCCACAAAAAAGCCAATCTAGCATCCAAGTGAACGTCAATGCGTTTTTAGATAAGGAGTTGCTCCTCGTCAATTCATGCTCGGAAGGAAGTGATGATTAGTTTGAAGATTTTGAAGAACAAGCAATTTGTTCAGCATCTTACATGTTATGGTTGACAAAGGTAACAAAATGTCTAGTTATAGTAGTTAATTGTTTTGGTTTCGTCAGGTGAACTAATTGCCTTGTGGGAATCTCTTTTGTACAGCAAATCCCTGAAACCCAGAAGTTAGAACTGAGGGAGAAGATAGAGAATGAGCGCTTGGACGCCATGTTGAAGTTGGTGTCCCTGAGAG